>JAEQML010059372.1:0-28735 GCA_016904865.1 Pissodes strobi
CTACATGGAAAAAAATCAATAAGCCTATAAGCCTACAGAAAAAAAAATAATACATTAAAGCTCCTTTTAAGTTGTTAGGTCATATATCTCTAAGGCTACCTTCGTATATATGTGTGTGATCTGAATCCTATTAAAATTGTATGGGCATCAGTGAAAATCTATATACGAGAGACACCAACAGCGAACTTCCAGTTTAAGATCTAAATAAGCTTACATTAAAAGCGATTGATTCAGTATCAGCGGAAAACTGGAAATCATGCGTTAAACTCGTTCGTTGCAATGAAGAGAAATAAAGGTAACTAGACTGTCAAATTGAAACAGTTATAGACGAGTTAATCATCCCAGTGGCATCTTTAAGTAGTGATAACCACACATCATCTTTCCAGATGAAAACATCGATTTAGAAGAGATAGAACCATAACAATCGCAGCGGTCAACCTTAAAAATGTCAGCATATTTTTTTCCAATGTAATGGAAAATTGTTCATAAAATAATTGTCAGTTGGTTGTTTTATCGTAAAGCTACATAATTCGGTTTACTACATATATACAATTAGACTTGACACACCCGAATACGGGCGAAACGCAGATGTACACTGTAAAATATACACCAGTTTTCATTTACCTATGAAAGAAATACAAACTGTACATATCTTTGAGCAGTAGTCAGTAGCGTCTCATTTAAAACGCTGGAAATGTTTTCTTATACAATAAAAGCGCTTATTTTGTGGGTATAGAAATACTTCGACATTAAGAAAGTATAGGTGTAATTTCTGAAACTAGACAAATAAATAGATGTATAATAATTATTCAAGATTTAAATATATAGAAAATAATTATAACAACTAAAATATATGCAATGACATATACAATAATAGACACGATAATACTACAATAATACGATAATACAATTAATATATTCAATTAAAAAAAACTACAAATTGTCATCTGAACAATCGGTTGAGTTGTCACTCTCACTCACATATATAATAATTGGTTCTACTGTCTCATCAACCATATTGTCAAGCTGCCACATTCGTTTTTCCTCGTTTGTTACATGCTCTACACACTTTCGCCATTTATCTCCATCAACATGTTTAATAGCTTCGTGAAAGAGTACCTCAACATCCTTCATTTTGTAGGTTGTATTTCTGGTGGCAACAAAATTTTTTACTTGCGCTCAAACTAACTCTATGGGATTTAGATCACAATGGTAGGGCGGAAGTCGAAGTACAGCAATATCATGTTTGTTTGTCATTTCGTCGACCATATATTTAGTATATGTATATGTGCTTTTCCATATCTGCCGTATTCAAAAGCTCCTTTTTGACCATATCTTCTTCGAAATAGATTTTTTTCTCAAAAGCCACTGTTTTATGTCCGCTTTTCGCCAAGCACTTGTTGGTACCTTTTTTATTTTTCTAGAATGGTAGGTTGCATTATTAACTACTATAATAGATCCTGGGGGTATTAGATCTAACATTTGCTGAAAGTACTCTTCAAATACATCTGCATTCATGTCGTCATGACAACCTACAGCGTGTTTCGACTTAAATGTTCAGGCCCCCTTCTACGAACCCATTTACACTACCAATATGCACCACAATTAATCTGCTGCCTTTTCCAGATGGAGGTTTCATTCCTGTAGACCAGCCCTCCATATCGCAGCTTGTCGGAAACTTTTTATATTTTTGTCACGCCACATCTTGTTTACTGTAGTATGTCCTTCAGTTACCCATGTTTCATCCAAATAAAATACGTTTCGGTTTTCATTATGATAGTCTTTTATCATTCTTAAGCACTTTCTTCTCCAGCAAATAATTTCATCTTTTTCTATTAAAAGTAATTTTCTGTTTTAGCCATCCCATTCAAAATTCATTGCTATCAATGGTTTCCATAATTAGTCTCTACCTATTTGAGAAAAAATTTCGTCGTTTTTGAGTGATATGAATTTATCTAACGTAGGGATTTCCTTGCTTAAATAAAAGGAATGAACTGCTCTTCTGATTCCTCGATTTTCATTTTCATCCATAACAATTTTTCTCTTTCCAGATGGTGTTTTTGGAACATTCATACCACCACTTGTTGACTCATGTAAAATCTTATATATAGATAGCCCCACTTCTGTCATTTGCAAACACATTTCAACAATTTTAACCACGCCAGAACTAGGCTGTTGATGTTTAAGCGCACTTTACAGTGTTCGGTATCAACCGGTCTCGATCATCTTACAACAAATTCTAAACGTGAACAAGAAGGGCCGGAAATATCCAATAGGCACCTCATAAATAACAATTCAGGTATGATCAGGTACAAAATATGAAGGTGGATAAAATAGGTAATTCAAATAAATTATGGTATTATATAATATGTAATATTTTGATTTTAATATTTTCATATCTACGTGATATTTTGGTACAGTGTTAGATTTTTAACATTTTAATATCTTGATTTAAGCCACTGGAAAGTCTGTTAAGATTCTATCGAACAATAATTTATAACTTCGCAGCATATCCAAATAGACTATACTTAAGTATTGTACTAATATCATTTTTATCATACTATAATATAAAAAGTATATTTTGTATCGGTACGCGTAAAGCCATTGTCCACAGAAAACAGGCAAGCGAAATTTGGTTGTGCGTTGAAATACACTGAAGTATGTCAGTTGTAATGCGACTTATTCTTAGACATTCACGATGCGTGTACAACCGTGAAATAATGTGAATATGGTTGTAGTGTGTGTGGGAGAATGGCTTTACGCGTCCCGCGTCGAGATCTTATGTCAAATCGCAAGTCGCACACCATTTATTACGCTTTTAAAGCTCAATTTATATATGGCAATATTTTCTGAATACATAAATCCCTAACCAATAATTTTATCGTTGTTTCAGGTTACGCACAGTTTCAGATCAAGCATCTACTAACGGGTAATAAAATAAAATGTCTTTCTAAAAGCACCGTTTAGCAATGCCTTCTACGTATTTCGAAAACAGCTTCAATAAACATTTCTTAAATTATCAGTAAAAGTTCAATACCTAAAGTTTTCGAGAATGCTGATCCGGTGGAAAAATAAAGACAAAGACAAAGACAAAGACAAATGTGATAAGTCGTCATCCAATCAGAAGCAGAGTTCATCGTCTGCAACGAAGAAAAAGAGGAAGTTTGGGAGAGATGGAGGTAAATATTTATGATTTTTCAGCGTAAGTTTATAAATAACTTCACGAATATGATTTAGCATGTTTCGTTATATGTATGCTAGGTAGGAGTTTGAAACTTTCGGCAAAAAACGCAAAAACACAGTTTTATCCACAATACTGAAACTGAATATTTGCACTTTCGCTAACCATGCATCGTCGGGATATGATTAAAACTAAACCTTCATCTACCTAACTCTATTTATAGTAGCAATTTTTCTAATCAAGCCAACAAAAAAAAAACGATTCTGGGACCCTTTTAGTACCGGTACAATGGACTATACGGAATAAGCCCTCTATCTCCTTATAAACTATTCTTAAATTTAATAATTTCCACAATCTTCTTTTAGATAAAATTTTAATTGTTATTCTGTGATTATTTTTAAAAGTATGCTCGGCAACAATTGATTTTTCTGTTCTACCATCTTTTAAATGAGCCATATGTTTTTTCATAATTTCACTTATCTTTCAATTTTGCATTCCTCAACAATTTCTAGTCTAGTTAGTATTAAAACCGTTAACTTTAGCTATATTTTTAATTGTCTCTTTTTTATTATTAAATATTTCTCTGCTGACCATATCGCGTATTAAGAAATGAAAACTAGCCAGTTTGTGTCAGTCGCAGTAGAATTTTAGGAATATATTAAAATTTGCTATGATAGTATTAATTCCATATATTAAATTTTCGATGTTATCATTCCTAATTACTAAAGTATCCAAAAATAATAAATGGTCGTTGTTCTCGACTTCATAAGTAGTGATGGCAAATTACCGGTAATTTGCAATTTGGAAAGAACATTGGGTAAATTACGATAATATTGGAAACGCAGTAAAAGTGACATATATTTGATTTATTTTTCGGAGAATTTATAATATTTAGATTATACCTTCATTACTTAGTAAAGCAAAATATATAAAAATAAGTAATTCGCCACTTTATCCAGACTTGCGCAGGCGGCTACTGCGCAGCCATCAGCAAAAAACCGCGACTGGTGCGAATTTCGACGATTTGCGCTATGGCAAATCTAAGGGCGTGGCACCATGTGACGTACCGCGCCATAAATTCCTGGCCATGACGTCATCGTCAAGGATTAGGGCAAGACACCGCGAATGGCGCGAATGCAGGAATATTTTCACCGAAGTGGGCTATGGCATATTTAAGTGCGTGCGTGGTACCTGGTCCGAACCACGAACTTTTGTCGCACCATAAATTCCTGGCCATGACGTAACCGTCAAGATTTAGGCCACTTGGGCCGTATCATTTTAAAGGTTTTGCTTAGTGTAGGATATCGTCATGTCAGTTTTTGTTTACTGATGATAATCCTCTGAGTTTTTACCTCCAGTTGCCATCCATCAAGATTAGGCCACTTGGGCTATATCTTTTTAAAGGTTTCCGTTAATGTAGAACATCTTTATGGATTTATGTCAGTTTTCGTTTTCTGATGATCATTCTCAGGTATTTGACTTCCAGATGTCATCTGTCATGATTAGACCATTGACAGACAGAGAGGCCTAATCCTGCCAGATGACATCTGGAGGTCAAATCCTTGAGGATGATCATCAGTAAACATAAATCCATCAAGATATCCTACATTTACTGAAACCTTTAAAATGATATAGCCCAAGGGGCCTAATCTTTGGGAGTGACGTCATAGCCAGAAATTTATGGTGCGACCAAAATTCGGGGTTAGGACCAGGTGCCCTTAAATATGCGATAGCCCAAGTCGCAGGATCAATCCTAAAATCGGGGCGTCGCGCGTCGGTGACCATGAAAATCAGAATGGACCTTAGATTTCCTTATGGAGATTTCCATGGGAAAGTGGGCGAAATTGCGGCTCAAAGCATGTTGCCTATGCCATAGCCCACCTCGGCGAAAATATTCCTACGTTCGCACCATTCGTGCCATTCGCGATGTTTTGCCCTAATTCTTGACTGTGACGTCATCGCCAAGAATTTATGGCGCAATACGTCACACGGTGCCATGCCCTTAAATATGTCATGCGCAGTAGCCGTCTGTGCAAGTCTGGATAAAGTGACGGATTACTTACTTATAATTATTATTTTAATGAGATAAAACGTTAATTTACCTTTCAGCATTAAAAAATTAAAAATTACATTTGTTTAATTAGTAATGTTAGTTAATGCATTTTAGAATAAATTCAAACAAATTTTGATTTAAAAAACTATTTAATATTTAATAAAACACAAAGCAGTAGGTATATAAAGTAAAAGTGATTATATAGGATCGGCCTCAGTGTGGCTTCCAAAATAGCTCCACTTTTGTCTAGAAGTTATATTATCCTCACCCCTTATATACATCCTTCTTTCACTCTCCATTAGATTTTTAATCCAACTACTTAAAATAACTGGATGTGATGGACGTCAATCCGAGTTTCGTTAATATAGAATGTCTCGCTGATGTAGGTTGCTTCGCTAGTACATTTCTGACTGATTTGTGAAGGTTAGTTCATTATTAATTATTAGTGTTAAAAAAGCGATTTCTTAAAAAGTCGGAATAAACTAGGAGAAACCCATTTTCCGAAAAAAAAATCCGCTCAAGTTAGAAAGGAACTGGTTTAAGTTTCAAATTTCAACACGTTCACCTAAAAAAAATAGATTGTTAGGTAAAATACTCAAAAGAATGGTTGCAATTAGAAACAACCTTTACCTTGAGAAGGTCGGTAAAAAATATTCCAGCAGTTTGCCTGTATTATCAACAAATAGGCGCCACTTCCTTAGACATGATGATGGTGACATATATGACCAACTAATTTGTCAGTATGTTTTAAATATAAATCGTCCAAATGAAGATTCTCCTTATTTTGAAAAAGATGATTGTTGTTTTGATAACAGTGTTACGTTTTTCCGTGGGTTCTGACAAAATCACAACTTTTACTATTTTAAAATAATACTCTCTTTATTATTTATCATTCTATACAATTAAACACACTAAATTACTCTTATAACTTTAAATCTATTAGATTTACAATTATACTACACGTGTTCGGCGCGCTATTTATATCCAGTAGAATATGTCTCTGGACTAATCCTGAAGCGTCCGCCGGCTTCTGTATTGTTCTCGCCCGGCCGCAATATATCGGAAACCTTCTCGGTCGGCGATCACTCATACGGAAGAATGTAGACTCGTCAAGATTAGTTGTATAGGGTAGCACAAAAACATTTGGATGGTCGCTAGCCATGACATTGCCTCCCTCATTAACCTGATCGTCCCGATCAGCTACTTCATTTCCGTGATATGCTTTGAGCTTGTCGAGGTGGACAAGTTTTAGTTTGCTTCTTGGGCTACGTTGAATTCTATACACCACGTCATTAACTCTTTTGATGACTGTATAGGGCTTTTCCCATACCGACATTAACTTGGAGGATCTTCCTTTCTTACTTTGCGGATTATACAACCAGACTTTATCATTCATCTGAAATCCTGTTGAGTTAGGTTTGAGATCTTATCGAGTCTTCATTCGGTCATAGGCGATACGTTCAAACGGTAGTCCCACAGTATACTGCTTCATCTTTCCCCTAGCTCTTGATTTGGGTCCCTGACTTGAGGCACAAGTTGAACACTGCCGGTACCATGAGTTCACATCCTGGCAGTAGTTGACCCAGTAAAATATGTCGCGGAACTTGTCAATCGTTTTGTTCACTCCAAAATGAGCACAAAACTTTCAATTATGGACTTCTTCCAGGATTTCCGATACCCTCTTCCTTGGTACTACTAACTACGTCTTCACTACTTTTCCATCGGTGCTTTCCCAGGTTGGTTTAAGAAGTCCATTTTCAACTACCAGGAAGACCCACTGAGCCCACAGAGATTTAAAAGTAGTTGAAATATCTCTCTATCTTGGTCTTGGTTGATGTGCTTCTTTAGCTTTTAGCAGTAGTGCTAGTTCACTATCCTCAAGCTGATCCTTTCTAACTTGTTCTATAGCCCACTGCTGATCAACCTCAAACTTGATTTGCCTACTGGGGGTAATTCCTTCTTGTTGATCTATTCTTTGGCAATGTTTATACTTATCCTCTCATGGCCTTCTGGATGAAGCACCTGTATTATTATGGAATCTTCCTGCCCTGTGCTTAACCTTAAAGTTATATTGTTGTAACTCTTCATCACTTGACTTTGAACTCCTAGCGTCTCTGGATGGAGATGTAGACCATACTTGTACTTGAAGTCTCTCTTAAAATACCCAGTCCTGCCACATCTGCAGCACTGATTTGAAATATTTCGGTTACATGGCTTATCTTCTACTGGCTCCCGGAATCTTTCTACTCGACTGTCCCTTTTGAAATGTCCAGTCCTGCCACATCTATAGCACTGATTTCTAACATTTCGGTTACATGACCTAACTTCTAGTGGCTCCCGGAATCTCCCCGTGACCTGAAGAACTTCGCTTAATTCCTTCAAAATACCTCCCATCTCAGTTATTTCATAACTGTTCGCCAGCTTTTCTTCCTGAATAGATACTTCCCTGATTGTTAGCTTAAAGGTGTTACAGGTCGCCTTGATTTCTGGGGATCTACCCAAAGCTTCACGGCTGTTATCAAATTTGGCTAGACATAGCATTTTCTGAGTTTCTGGCACTCTGATACCATCCACAAAATATTGAGCAGCAACTTCCTCTTGAAACTCTTCAATTGCTCCTGGGTAGGTCAATTGAATGATACGTATAACGTCTGCCTCAAATTCTGGCAGGTTTTCAACAGGTTTCTAATGTCGGGATTTTATTTGTGCCTGATAGAGTTTTCTTCTGTGTTGGTCACCAAATCGTCTCTCCAGGATAGCTACAAGTATTACATATTTCCCCTATTGACTGATGGAAATAGTCTGTAGTAGTTCTTGGGCAGATCCACAAAGCGCTACCATTAGTGGTGTAGCCATTCCGTCGTTATTCCAATCGTTGGCAAGATCAGCGGCTTCAAACTGTCTTCTGCATATTGTCCAGGATGTTTGACCCTCATACGTTGGCGGTTTAATATTCTGGCCTGTAGTAAATACCCTTTCGGTAAGTCTCTGATTTTTTAGCCTGGTAACTTCTGCTTGTAGATTCCGTATCTCTGCCTGTAGGTTTCCCACACCTTTTGGTACATTTCCAGCTTCTTTATGTATATTTCCAACTTCTTTTCGTACATTTCTAACTTCTTTTTGTATATTGTCTATTTCTTTTTCAAATTTGTCAATTTGTTCGTCCACTATTTTCTGTAATTTCCCTTGCTCGCCCAGAATAACATCCAGCATCTATTTCTGAAGTTGATTCTGATCTATTTGCCTTTTATCTTCTTGGTCTTGTAAAATTTTCTGAAGCCGATCCTGTTGTGCTTGCCATTTGTCTTCTTGTTCTTGCAAAATTTTCTGAAGCTGGTCCTATTCTGTTTATCTCTCAGCATTTAGGTTTTCAATGAAATCGCCCAACATTTTATTTATTTGCTCCGTTTCTGCCGTTTGGTGCCTTGTATTGACCTTAGAATGTTATAAAATGTTCTCAGAATCAACCAATCAAAGCGGCCTCGTTGACGTACTTGTACCCTCTTTTCTCCTCGAAGAACACTTCACAAATCCCGTCTCTTCACCATCGTACTTCTGATACAAAATGTTACGTTTTTCCGTCGGTTCTGACAAAATCACAACTTTTAGTATTTTAAAATGACACCCTCTTTATTCTTTATCACTATATATACTTAAACACACTAAACTGCTCTTGCAACTTTACAACTAATAGCTCTTTACGATTCGGCACTTGATTATTAATTAATCAGTAATCACTACACGCGTTCTGCGCGCTATTTATATCCAGTAGAATATGTCTCCGGACTAATCCTTAAGAGTCCTTGTATTATTCTCGCTCGGCCACACTATATCGGGAACCTTCTTAGTCGGCGATGACTCATATGGAAGAGAGTAGACTCGCCAAGCTTAGTTGTATAGGGTAGCACAAAACATTTGGATGGTCGCAAACCGTGACAATAGTGGTAACGAAATTATGTCTTCAGAATCTAACTAATTTTAGTATTTTTTATATTTTCCGTGTTTTGTGTTTTATTTTTATTTAATATAAAAGTTTTTCTGTTTTCCTTAGTGATGAGTTTATTTACATATATATATTTTTTTGCTTTATATAAAAACATATTAGGTTTTTGTGCTTATTTCATATATATTTTGTAAGTATATTTGGTGTTTTTTTGTCAGAATTTTGTTTGTTAGACCTACCAATTTAGAAGAAGTTATTTTGCACAGAATTTAGGAAAAATAAAATTTGAACTTTTGGACCCCTCTCTGAAAAAAAAAGGAAAAAACGATTTTTTTCCGAAGAAACTATTTTTTCCGAGCTGTCAAAACACAACTATTAATAATAAATAGGTTTGTTCTAGCAGCGATTTCAAACGGTTTCAAACCGTACGGAGTTTGCGCATAGCCAAATAAGCGACGCTTACATCGTTATGCGCAAACTCCGGACGGTTTGAAACCGTTTGAAATCGCTGCTAGAACAGACCTATTATAGAACATTCATTATTCCGATGACCGAGATCTTTGACCTTCTTTCTTACTTTTTGTAAGTACAACACATTTTCCATTGCAATAAATATATTAATTTGTGAAATTTTGACTACAAATAGCCTTAATGTTGCCACGCATTCCAATCAGATGAATATTTACAAATATGTAGGTATTTTTGATAAATAATGGGCCTTTGTGTACCTGCCTGACCACAATCTCTAACTAACATAGGATATATTATGGAAGCTGACTTGATGAATGCTGTAGTAGATCTTTTAAGTACTATAAACAATTTTGGAATATTGGACAAACAAATAAATAATGACTACATTTATAAAATTATTTTGCCTCGATTTACATGAATGCACAGTTTTATATTTGGCCCTAGTTTTTAATATGAATGAATTTGAATCAATTTTGTAAAAGCTTATATCATTAATTAAGTGTCACGTGTGTCATAAGAAGGACAAAAGAAGCTTTACTCCAGACCTAAGTAGTTGAATCCGGTTTTAATGCCTGTTTCCACTACAAAATTGCACATTGCATTGCACAATTTGCGCGTAAGCATGCGCGTTTCCAACTTTGCAAACTGCTGATGCAAATTTCTTTGCATGGCGTCAAATTAGAACTCACGCTAATTTTATTGCACGTTGCATGCCATTTTTGATTAAAATGACAATTCCCAACACAAAAATAAGTAAAAAAATGCCCGTCGCGTCATCCGTCGTCGTGTCATCTTAAAATTCAAGATATTTTGTAATTTCTTTATTTATCTCTTTTTGTGTTTTTGGTTTTTGGGAGTAAATTAATAATTTAATATTGAAATATGTCTCAAAAGTAATGTGCAATAGGTAAGTAGTTAAATCTTTCTTGGAAATGTAAATACAAATCAGCAGAATAATTTCATTCTGCCGCATTGACACAACTGCTTGTCAAAATGTTTGCATACATAATTGCGTCTTCGTGTAAACAGCGACGCAATAAAATTATTTGCGCGTGATAAAATTTGCCTGTAATTTTTAAAATTGCATTGCACAAGTGCTTGCATATTGGTATTTATAGTAAATTAATAGTATTCTTCAAATAGACAGTCGAAAGTAGGTTTCCAATATGTAATCACTGCTATATGAGATGATAATAATAACTCGGTAATAGAGAGATATAAAGAACAAGTATTTTAATTTACTAGGAACAGCACTGCACCAAATCATCTGGATATGGTCCAACCAACATAAAAGGCCTTCACACTACTTTATAAATATAACGATACGCAATATATATCTTATTTATTCATGGGATTGTAGTATTCGCTTACGGCTCATGCGACAATATTCTAATTCATAAAAAATGGGCACTTTACACACTTGTTGCGTAAATAACTATTACGCACCCAGATAATGGCAATGAAACATCCCTATTAAAAAATGCCATAATCGCATTAAAATATATTTCAAGTAATGCTTCAAATACATTTTCATTTACTAGCTTTTCTAAAGAACTACAATTATTAATACTTTGCCTTTAATTTCGCTCCTCAGGTTTAAAACTTGTGCTTAATAATGAACGAAGAATGCTTGTTAAAACAGATTTGGGCCCCGTAAAACCGACTTATGGTAATCGACCTCAATTTTATTGAAGTAAACTTGAAATCATGTTTATGAATTTTCTATCATTCAAGTTTTAATAATTGTTAGCATTCTATTTACAGTTATTGCCGTTTTATTTATGGTTATGCTATTGATGGGTGGTATTTTAATTAGGAAGTGGTAAATGTAGAATACGAAATATATACAATTACATTTCAGAGGAAATAACCGAACGTAAATGGTTCGAAATGAATAATCATCACCTGCTACACTGCCTTGGCAACTCTGCGCATAAATTAATAAATTCACCGTACCCTTCTAATTTAATACAAAACTTTGTCTCTAGAATTAATGCCCATAATAGAAATATTAGATTTAATTTTCGAATTGTCATTCCTCAATTAGCAATTGACATTACGTAGTCACCTTCTAAGAGAGAATTATAGTATAAAATGCGACTATTTATCACAAATTGGTGTAAAGAAATAAACGTTGTATTTAACCACTCGTAATTAATAAATAACTAATCATCGATCTTTGTTTATACACACACCGGCATAATTAGGGGAACGGGCAAAATTTACACTAAGTTTGACTTCAATTTTCTCTTGAACCCTTCACTCGATTTTGACTTTTTTTTTTGTTAAATTGTAGCCTGGTTCTTTAAGAACACGCTAGAGACAATGCTGATTTTCAACAATTGGTCCTAATGTCATATACAGGGCTAAAAAGAAAGTAATGTTTTTTGTCAATTTTTGGGACACTCTGTAGAGTGAACGAATGAAATTCGATATCATATGATAATGCCAAATTAAAGATTGATCCTTTCTGAACATTTTCTTTTTTTATTCACTCTGATACCTCGAATATTAAGGATGCTACAGGGTTTTGTTAAAAATAGTACTTTTTATGGGTCGATGCATTTCCCTTAATCTTTGTAGAGTGAACGAATGATATTTGATATCATTCGATAATGCCAAATTAAAGATTGATCCTTTCTGAACATTTTCTTATTTTATTCGCTCTGATACCTCGAATATTATGGATGCTACAGGGTTTTGTTAAAAATAGTGAATTGGCCTACTTTTTAAGGGTCAATGAATTTTCTTTAATCTTTGATATGTTATAGAGACCATTAAATCTAAATTTTTTGTGACATTAAGTTTCGTTCCTGATAGTGTTACCGTTATCTATACAGAGATAAATAAACACGCTCCAATTTATGCACTAAAGCACAAATTGGACCAGTCCCAAGCCTGGATCAAGTGTGAAGGAAGGCCTTCGAAAATAACATTTCACAAAATGGAAAACATAGAAGGGACTTTTATTTATCCCTGTATAAGTAACGGTAAAACTGTCAGGAATGAAACTTAATGCCATAAAAAATCTAAGATTTAATGGTCTCTATAACATATTAAAGATTAACGAAAATTCATTGACCCTTAAAAAGTAGGTCAATGCACTATTTTTAACAAAACCCTGTAGCATCCTTAATATTCGAGGTATCAGAGTGAATAAAAAAAGAAATGTTCAGAAAGGATCAATCTTTAATTTGGCATTATCGAATGATATTGAATTTCATTCGTTCACTCTACAGAGTGTCCCAAAAATTGACAAAAAAACATTACTTTCTTTTTAGCCCCGTATATGACATTAGGACCAATTTTTTAAAATAAGCAATACCTCTAACGAATTCTGAAAGAACCAGGCTACAATCTAACAAAAAAAAAGTCAAAATCGGGTGAAGGGTTCAAGAGAAAATTGAAGTCAAACTTAGTGTAAATTTTGCCCGTTCCTCTAATTATGCCGGTGTGTGTATAAATCACAGGTTTTTAATTTGGCGTCTCATTTCATATATTTTTTTTAACTTTATAATTTTTTAATACAATTTTACAGAACAAAACCTTATTTTTTTCTACCTTTGTTGTATGTTGTTTTAATTCAAGTTTTAACATATTTCATGATTTTTTTAATATGCTAAGTAAAATACAATCGAAAATGATAAAATAGAAAAATTTAACTCTTCCTGGTCTGAACTAGGACTCGGAATTGTATTCGAATAATTCGATTATTCGACTATTTTAAATTCGAATTTTTGTTTGTTCAAAAATTTAACTATTCGAATATTCGACTATTCGAATATTTGACTAGTCGATTATTCGAATATCTGACTATTAGAATATTCGACTATTTAACTATTTGAATATTCGACTATTCAAATGTTTGAACGTGAAACTGTTTATCACACAAAAAATCACACAATATATTGTTCGTAATTTAAAGGACCCCGCACCCGGCAAAGAGAGAATTTCGGAACCATACGATTTTCTTCAAATTTTAATATGTTGTAGGTATGGATAAGTACTTCACAAAAATGTATGTTAGAATATGGTGCCCCCCCCTCCACCATTTGGCTACAGTGGCATATCAAAGTTACGGTAATCAAAATACATATTTTTAAATTATTTGCATTTTAAGCTAAAAATGAGTCTATATTTAATGGATTGTAACAGCTGTGGGTATACAAAATTATTTTTAGGATGGAAGTCCAGTGGCGTATATAAAATATAAAAAAATTGTGAAAAATATGTTTATGTGGTAGTAATGGAAAAGGAATTACGTTCTCAGGCTAAAAATAGGTTTATATTTAACGGATAATGACAGCTGCGGATATATAAAGTTTTAATTTTCATCCAGTGCCGTAGATAAAAATAACACAAAATTGTGAAAAATACGAGTTATGCTTTATCAACTAAAGAGTAAATAGATTATCAGGCTGAAAATGAGTTTATTAAATTATAGTATCACTTTTTAACTGATTATTCCAGTGGCGCAGATAGAAATATAATAGAATATACTAGACGTACATGGACTATACTTTTCCGACACACGTAACAATGACGCAGCAATTTTGAGACATGACATGACAAGGGATCGGGAGAATTTAGCTAACTGGGTGGAAAACGGGGAAATATTTATTGTTGACAGAGGTTACAGAGATGCTTTACAATTTTTGGAAGACCTTAATTTAAACTATGAAATGCCTCCGATTTTACGACCTGGACAAAGACAATTTACAACTGACGAAGCAAATCGATCTCGACTAATTACGTGCACGCGCTGGATCGTTGAGTCAAGGAATGGCCACTTAAAACATATGTTTAGATTTTTTGATAAAGTTATATCATATTAACACGTGGAACATCTACGAGATTTTGTTTTAATAGCGTGTGCATTAATAAACAGATTCCACGATCCAATTAATATTAATGGAGCTGACGTTGCAAGAGCAGAGAGAATGCTCCAACTTGCTACAGAGCCGAATGTTCTACAACAAAGAGTGGAGGATGAAAATCTTAACCGCAGATTTGGACAAGGTCCGTGGATTCCAATAGAAGATGCCGAATTACATGACTTTCCACATCTGACGATTCCATATCTTCGTGATAAAACTTTCGGTACGTATCAAGTATCGTTAGCTCCAGGTTACATGCAGGCTCTAATGCTAAGACAAAATGCGAACCAATTTGTTCTTGAAATTCAACAGAATGAACCTGGATTTATACGGACTCGACTTTTTTCACGATTTACTCAATCAACAAGACATATACATTGCTTACAATGTCGTTGACCTAGAAGTTAATATTGAGGGTCCTCTACCAGATCCTATTACATGTAAATCAGGAGCTAGAACTCTGGGTGTTTGTGTGCATATATCCAGCATTTGATGGTATCTGGTATACGGAAGGCACCAAGGAAATCAAGTGCGTTATCCTTCAACGAGATTGTTGAATGTAGTTCAAGATTCCCAAGATCGTCGTCCTGCAGCTGTACAGTAAATAGTATAGGTTAGGATAAGGTAATAGTAATAATTATTTTTAAGTGATCGGTGTGTAAATAGTATATTTTTTAATATTCTTACGAAAAAGAAGAAGAAAAGTAGATCATTTTGTAGAAAAATAGGAGAGAGAGGTATAAAAAGTTGTATATTTTAAGGGTATAGTCTTAGGAATAAGAGTCCAAAATTCATATTTATTATGGTTACACAACGAGTACTTGTACAAACTATTAAAAAAGCCCATTACATATTGAAATACCTTATTTCCAATCTAGGTCTAGTTATCTTTCAATTTATAGCGCAAAACATATTTTTAAATTTTTCTATCTACGCCACTGGATTAATCAGTTAAAAAGTGATACTATAATTTAATAAACTCATTTTCAGCCTAATATTCTATCATACATTTTTGTGAAGTACTTATCCATACCTACAACATATTAAAATTAATTTAAAGATAATCGTATGGTTCAGAAATTCTCTCTTTGTCGGGTGCGGGGTCCTTTACCAATCTTTAAATTTTCTGTTTTAAAATAGTATAATAAGACTCCGGTGTCTGCTGACTTTATAATCTTCATCGATTCTGCTCGACCAAGAGGACACGCTTTCATGCAGTTTAACATGGTGTCATGTCCGGCAAGGCCCTGCATTAATAAACGCTGATATTAGGTTTTTTGTAGTTAAACTATCCAGTGAGATATTGTTTGTTATTAATTTATATGTTCAAAAAACATAAACAGTTGAATAATTCAACTGTTTATGTTTTTTTAAATTATAGAGTAAAAACATTGAACGAGCCTAAAAATTACAAATTTGCTTATTTATATATGAAGAAAACTTAAACCTAAAATTGTCAAAATATATAGATACTTCTGCACAATTATTAGCGTTTTCTGTGAAATAAGTTGAAACATTGAAGTCAGAACATAGGATTTCCTTCGCACTGAACACAGTAAGATATCTTTTTCACTTTGTTCTTGTCAATCCATCCTGTTTTTTTTTGTAGCACCCTTTACAATATTTCCTATTTTCTCATGCAATTCAATTTTTCGAGCTTATGAACTGTCAAGCTCATTCTTGGAAGGGGAATAGTTTCGAAACCGTTTTTAAACTTTAGTAATCCCTCTATAATTGAATATCGAAAGTCTGTAATAGAGATGCTGCTCTGTTCTACTTCCTTGAAGATAAAGTGAGCGTTAACAACTGAAGTACCTAGTAATAGGTCTATTGCGACCTTTTTGTACCGTATCCGCTCGTTCTGATCATCTTTGTCGGACCATATCGGACACCGGTGACCGCTCCCAATAATTTTCACAGGCCAGAGCGAACGCCGGTGTCCGCTGAATTTTTTCTACTTTTGGAGAATAAAATTGTGAAAATCGTGGAAAATGAGTATGATGCCCAATGGTGCCGATTAGAAGAAAAAAATATGTTGGCCCAGGGGGGGTTCACTAAAATATCCTTGGCGCTTAACCTACTAAAAGACCATATTTTTTCGAACGAGCACGAATCATAATCATAATCATAATCATAATCATAATCATAATCATAATCATAGTCATAATCATAATCATAATCATAATCATACTCATAATCATAATCATAATCATAATCATTATCATAATAATAATTTATTAATGCCAGGAAATACATTGTATTTTTGCACACGTGATATTAGAAATAGAGATATAATAATTATTATTATAATTATCTTACGTACTAATTTAAAATCAGAATAAAATACATGTATAAACAGTGCAGAAACACCAAAACATCAGACTAATAGACTTTTACAACTCATTAAAATCAGAGGCAATAAAACAGTGTACTTTGACAATATATCACAATCAGTATTATCAGTAGCTATTCCAGATTCCAGAACAGTATCACAAACCAAAAATTCCTGGACACTATAAAAAGAGATCTACTAAAAAAGTTTTAACCTTTTTTCTAATTGAACGCAAAGGCAGCCTTCTAACATTGAGGGGTATCTTGTTGAAAAGTTTAGCAGCTATGAAATTCGGGTGACCCTGGCACTTTGTTAGCCATCTACGTCAGAGCACTAGATTATAGCGTGTATGTGTCAAAAATTCATCTTCATTTTTTTAACATAAGTTACACATTCTAGTATGTACAGACAAGGAAATGTTAAGGTTTGATGATTCCTGAAGGCTAATCTGCAGTCATCCCTGTATTTAAAACCACTCAGGACTCTGACAGCCCTACGTTGAAGTCCAAAAATTCTGCCAGCTGCTGGCGCTCCACCCCAAACACCCACCCCGTAACCATAAGAGAATGAAAGACTCAATAATATGCAACCTTCAGTGTTTCCCCGGAAACACAGCTATAGAGGTTACGAAGCAGATAAATGGAGCTTCTGAGTCTGCTTGACATCCTATCCACATGGACATCCCATTTAAGCTTTGGCTTCATGTACACTTCTAAAAACTTCACTTCTGAAGGATTGATAGCCCCCTTCAATGTTTCTCAGAGAGAAAATAATTTTTGGCTCATGTCTCTGTTCAACATTAGCTTATTGGTATTAAACCACTCTTCAGCCTCCGACTGAGCTTCCAGAGCCTCCAACTCGACAGTTGCTAGATCAGAACCTCGCAGGGATATGGTGGTGTCATCGGCAAAGAGAGTGTACTTAGACGGTTCCTCATTTAATGGCAGATCGTTAATATAAATCAAAAATAAGATTGGCCCCAGACCTGAGCCCTGAGGAACTCCGAAATTCACAGCTCTCTACCGACGACCCCCCTCCAACCCTCACGAGCTGAGTACGGTCACTAAGATATGACTTTAATAGTAGAACACTACTTTCACTGAAATTATAGTACTTCAGTTTGCTAAGCAGGAGGGCATGTGTGACAAAGTCGAAGGCCTTACTCAAGTCACAAAACAAAGCAATATTATGATGGCGGTCTTCAAAGGATTCTATAATGTCAGTAAGGAGGTCAAGCATTCCCAGAACAGTGCTTCTTCTCTCTCGGAAACCGAATTGGCAATTTAAAAAAGATTATTTGTTTTAAAGTGGACTGAGGATTCTATAATGTCAGTAAGGAGGTCAAGAATTCCCAGAACAGTGCTTCTTCCCTCTCGGAAACCGAATTGGCAGTTTAAAAAAGATTATTTGTTTTAAAATGAACTGCAATCATTCAGGCCAGGCACTTCTCAACAACTTTTGATAATATTGGTAGTAAGGAGATTGGCCTATAGTGGTTAACATCATCAGCATCTCCTTTCTTATAAATAGGGGAGATAAGCCCCCTTTTAAATATTCTTGGGAAAGTACTTTCCGTAAAGCAAAGGTTTATTAGTTTTGTCAGTGGTATTATGATTAAATTTTTTATTTTTTTGACTAAACGAATAGATAGCCCATAAATATCGGTGTTATTTTTATTTTTAAGATTATCAATCACACATCTAACAGAATTATACGTGACTCCATTAAAAGAAAATTGGTTATTTGGGGGTTTACAGTTGACAGATAGGTTAATGGGTCAACATCAGTCATGGGTATGTTATCAATAATAATATGTGCAATATTTACAAAATACGAGTTGAATTCATCTGGACTGATGTTTGGTAAAGTATCCCAACCCTTATACTCATCCCTATGTCTGTTGATTAATGATTATCTGCCACATGCATTTCGTTGGATTTTTGGAAGTTGTTATTAGTCTATCATTCGCTTCACGCTTAGTCCTTCTGAGAGCATCCTTATAGACTTCTTTGAATTTTTTTATACTCCTCTCTGTTTCGTGGAGTATCATACTGTCTAGAGATTTCACTAAGAAAAAACATATGGTCCCTCATGTTTTTTAGAGTGTTATGGAACCAGTGAACTTTATGGGATTTATTGCTTTTAGTTGAAAATGTTTTTTCAGGGAATTACTTCAGGTAAGCCTCCTGAATCCGCTCTATAAAAATTTCAGCCTTTATTTCGACCGTTATATTAATATTTAAAAAATCCCAAGAGTATGACTCAACAGTTTTATAGAAAGTGAACATACCCTGTTCAGTGATAGGGCGAAATGTTTTTTGCTATTATTTTATTATTTATTTTACAGTCTACTGTTTGAAAGTAGATTACCTGTCCCACATGATCAGAAAAGCAAAAATCAATAATTTTTGAGCTTATGGAATCTAAAGAAAAATTTAAGAAAATGTTATCGAAACTCTTGTGCTCTTAGTTATCATTGCTTGGTAGCCAAAGCTTGATAGCAGATCTTCCAGATCAATCACATCTTGTTGTGTAGTATCGATGGTTACGTTGAAGTCACCCACTAGGCCAACCCACACTTCGAAGCCTTTCCATCATGCTCTCAAGCTTTTCCAAAAAAGTGCCAAAGCTGCCAAAGGGTGACCTATAAATGACAATTATAAAAATGTTATAAGATTTTTTAAATACAGAACATATTTCAATGCATATTTCTATATTAAATTCAGAAACCAAATCAAACTGTTCAAAATTTAAATCATTATTGAGTAGAATAAGAGAACCTCCACCTCTACTTTCATCTCTTGATGAATATGCTCCGAGCCTATATCCTGGTAACCCAAAAGTCAAGAGCTCCTCCTTCAGCAACCAGTGTTCAGTGAGAGCTATGACACTGAAATTCTCGTTCACCAGACAAGCTTCCAGTTCTAACAAGTTGATTCGTATTGAGCGGACATTGTAGTGTAGAATACTTATATTAACTGCTGGTTGAGAGTCACTTATTACCTCTCTCGAGATTCTATCCTCCTCAGGTTTAAAAAATATTGATAAGTATACATTTTGGCCATAAAGCAGCATTCAATACTTGCTCCTTGTATTCAAGAGGAACTCCCAGCTAAAATGAGCTGCAGGAATGATCATTTCTCGTTTTAATTTTCTCACAAGAAAATTCTTTTATTCCTTTTGTGGAGCGGTAGTTCTCCACACTTTGACTACTTGTTTCTTTCACTAGGCCGGAGAGAAAAAGCCAGGTGAACGATTTTACTGCCAACAGTTCAGATTGTTCTTCGTCAATACCATGAATTGGGCCGGGTCTATGCTGATACTGATTTCTTTTTGCAGATCTGCTGGGCTGCACAGTCTCCCATCCATCTGCATCCTCTGATCTATTTTCAAAAGCATTCTCATTTCTATTCGCGTGTTTTTCATTTTGTTTATCATTACCCTCATAGGTTAAGTCGCTTGGCACTTTTGACAGATCATTCCCGCGAACAGTTTTGCGCTGCTGTCTGGTGAACGTACTGTTACTAGTACAATTCACGTCGTCGGGGATTGTTTCGGATTCTCCTTTGGTCTGTGATTCTTCTTTTTCCTTACATGATGATCACTGCGATGAAGATGGTGAGTAGATGCCATCCTTCTCTTTACCATTACCAACTTCAGATACTTCACCACACTGTTGCCGGTTGGACTGGGGAAGCTTGGCATTGTTGGAGCCGCGTTTTATCTCGCTTTTTTGTGGCAAATTTTCGAGATTTTTGCTGATTAGGTTTTCGATTCTTTGGAATTTCCCCATTGTTGCTTCTTGAAATTCTGTTAATTGTTTACATAAACTTGCTAAACTGCTATTAAGTATTGAATTTTTGCTTTGTAAATCTAGTACCTGCAGCTTTAAAATACGAATTTCTTTGTTTTTCTTTACTAGCTCAGCATCTTTAATGGCGGTATCTTCTCCTGTGGAGCAGCCAGGACATTTTATCAGGTCTTTGCTTCCATTTGTGACAGTTAGCCCTTTAATTCTTAGAGTACAGGATGCATGATAAGTATCTCACAACACAATTCACAATCTAAAAAACGATCCGATTGCGGGGAGTTTCCTGACGACTGCGCTAAATGTCTTTTAGAACGTGTGTTTTATACTATTTTTCTATGTTGCAGGTTTCTAATGAAAAACATTAATTTATTTTAGTCCCGATTAGCAGTTGCGCGGGTATCTTGTAATTTTTGACGTCTTGATTAATAGAAATCCCATTGAAAGCGGTGTCGCAATTTTTGCTAGTGAGCGTTGACATTGAACAATTTTGTTTATATCATAGTAACCAGTCAACAAAAACAGTATCAAAAAAAGGAATGTCGATCCTTTGCGTATCGAAATGGAACCATTTTGAACTCAAAATAAAAAAAAATCATTTTCAAATTTATTTTGATTATGAAAGTTATGTTTTCGAAGTTTTTGCGCACTTCGCTTTGTAGACCGTACTTTACTATTTTTGCGGGAAGCAGAAACATTTATCAAGAATGACTTTTCGTCAAAAGACGAAATTTTTAGCCCATTTGTCCTCTAACTCTGGGGCCCTCTGTTAGTTAAAAAAACTCGATAATTCGATTATTCTACTATTCAAATATATGTTCGAATTATTCAACTATTCGAATTATTTGACTATTCGAATAAAATACCAAACGACTAGTCGAATATTTATGTTTTGAAAATTCCGAGCCCTTGTCTGAACTAGCAGCAATCTGTGCGGCTGCCTCTTGAACTAATGGATATTTGACAAAAGTGACTACTGCTACAAGGAAAATACCGGACATGCAAAGCAATAAGTGTCTCTTCAGGTTACTTGATGCACAAAATAAGTCTTACTAGAATAGTTCAATTCTTGTATAATTTTATTTATTTGAAAGATTTATTTTACAAGTAATGCTATGGACGTTGGCGCTAGTCAACTACCGAAACTAGGTACTTCCCTCTGAAGATAAGGTTTATCAACAGCCCATGCCTACTGCATCGTCATTTATAGTGCCCAAGATAGCTTGAGCCTTAACCTTGTGAATATTAATACTTTCGTTTGGTATCGTTAAAAATGAGCTGTTAAATTAATAGATTTTTTTTTTAATGATATGAAATGTAATGACTGTCATTGTTAATATTAAGAAGAGTGATAATATACAGATTACAGCAGTTGCTTCTCCGAGTTTTGTTCATCATCCTGGATAGCTCCATATTCACTCGTTTATTCTCACATCCCGAACTGTTCCTTTTGATCCACTACATGAGTTTTTTAATTAAATCTGATATTTTTGCTATTTTCCGCATCAAAAGTCTCTTTAACAAGTTTTCAAGATTTTCTAAAGAAGTAGGTCAGCCATATCGCGGGTGGATGAACATGCATTTAAATGTCGAGAATTGATGTTTTCTATAAATACTATCATTCTTGTTGGGAGATACGTCAGTTTCTTTATAGCTAAGCTTTTATGTCATTTTCCATTTATTTTTTGAATTGCCTGATGTCTCATGACACTTAACTTATTATAATAATTACTATTTTATATCTAATATTGTGTGATATTACTCAAAGATTGCAAGGTCATTTTAATGTTATAATTTTGCTGAATAAAAAGAAGAACAACTGCCTTCTTCTTTTGAATGAATATTAAATAATAATTAATTTAAATTTTCTCTACTTTGTAATCGCTCTGTCTAGATATAGATTAAACCTTACAAAAATCAGGCATGAAATGAACACTATTAAAACATTTTATACCATGATTCCTGAAATATTTATGGGACTAGAGAAAATTACAATTACACCATCTTTAATAATTCTGTATTGCATTTTTGCTGTTTTTATTAAATATTAAATATAACAATACTTACTATTTCGTAATCATATTGGCATTTTCCAGGATTTTAACATGTTCAGTGGAATGCCGAAGTTCGCCTACACCTAATTGTAGAACTTTTGAAGTGAAGTAAAAATTTCTTTTGGCGCTCAGCCAAGTTTTCCTGGGTAGTGAACGAGACTGAGCCGTCACGCGTCAGGCTAAAGTCGGTTCGAGTAGACTATTGAAGTGAAAATGTCTTTTGACGCGTTCAGTCCTCCACTTTTTGTTGGGTAGTGAACTGACTAAGCCGTCAAGCGTTAAACTCATCACTCACGACTCTTTTAAATATTTAGCATTTTCCTCGAAAATGGCTGAGGGCCAAAATTTGGAATTTTAAACGTTTTTAGGCAAAACTCGAGGGCAGTTGACGATTTTTCGTTTCTGTATTATTACGTCAGATGTGCGATTTTTCAAAATATGGCTTTGACAAACGATAACTGTTGAAAAACATTTTCTGAATACGTTGTCTTTTACTGTCTTCTGAATCTTATTGAAATTGGCAAAAATCGAAGAATAACCAGTATTTTTTGAACGTGTATATTTTGAAAATGGAGTAAATTTGGGTCGTTCTAGCCGAAAAAGTCGCGAGATTCGAAAAAATCGAGACCACAGTTTGACAACAAATTTCCAGGAGGAACACGCTTTAAATTGTGGAGGGAAAATGGACTTTTGAAGAAAAATGTAAAAATGTCGATTGCAGGTCAAAAAAATTAGGGTTATATTTTTTTTAGAAATGTAATTTTTTTATATAAAAAAATCGGTTACTTGCCATAATTTTGCGTAAAAATGGTACAAGAAGACGCTTTAGAAATAATGATGCCTCTTATACAAGATGAGCTAGTTGAATTTAAACGTTTACCATTTCGACATACCGAATTCATGAATTTTTTGTTTTCAGTTTAAAAAACCTACTTGAATCGTACCAGCCAACGCATACTATTTTCAAGAAACCAATCTTGACTCGTAAGCCTCATGATCTCTACTAACAATTTTCCGTAGAAGATCGGGAAATACGAGAAGATCGATGTTAAAGGGAAACGTGCAGAAAATCGTAGAGATTACGGCATATTTACGAGTTTAAATAAATAGGTCCGCTTTTGACACAATTTGGCAAATTTGAACGACTACGTCTTCCAATATTTTGACATGACGTTTAGGTACAAATATGTAAATGTACACACTTAATTGTGCAATTTTTTTTTGAAAACGGTTCCAATCTGGAAAAATAGCTTAAGATCGGAAAATTTTGATATTTTTCGGTGATTAAATACAGTTTCTGTCGATTTCTGTCGACAGATTTCGAGGCAATATTTAACTTTCAGCATTCGGTTCGATATGTGAAGTTTTTGTGGTAGTAGGTAATGAAAATTCGACAAAAATCGGAGAATTTAAGGAATACTTTCATGCGACGAGCAGCGAACTCTGTCAATTTTTTATATCCCACCTTAAAGTTTTTTTTTTGGAGCCCAAAAACTTGAAAAAGTCTGAAATCCGAAAACAATTCGATGAATACTGCATCAAACACAATAAACAAACCATTTATTACCTGGAAAAATAGAGTTTCAAGAATACCATTTGTCCGCGACGTCTGGATTTCTTGAAGTCACTCAGATTTGCAGATTAAAAAAAATAGATCTATTTGGATCTTATGGAAATATTGCCGTCTAGAATTTTCAATGCAGTAAAACAAGGTGGACGTGGCGTCATATTGTAGAATTCTATGCCGTCTGCTGAACCAGGCCATATACATTTTATTGAGGGTAACATGAATTATAAGGTGTAAGCAGAAAATTTTGCTTTAAACATCGACGTCCATAGCATTTTTTGTGGTAAGTACATCCAAACTATTTGATCAAATTACAATTATTTGGATTATTTCTCCCATTTCCGTATTCTACCCAAATTATGTAGGTAAATATCGTACACCTTATTAAGTATTATTTCCTAATTTTTTTTTGCATATAAACTAGGACTTGATAGCTACATGCTATTTCTTATTCACTATGTGCAGCTGCCGGGTGGGGAGGTGGTGAACCATCATAGGCTTAAAATTAACGATGACGTTTTATATATCTAATATCACTATTGAAATATTGGCACAATGTGTTCTGAAACACACACCGTTTTTAAATGTAATTTTGCAACAAATAATACAACATTTGCGAGCTCCAAATTTATGGGAGATTTCGAGGTAAAATTTTACTTTAAATATCGAAGTTGTTTCAACTAATTTCAAAATATAGAACACAAAAAAATTCTTGTATTTCATAATATTAATGAAAAAGTGCGGCTGCTTCTCTATGCTTCTTGTAATAATCACCGACTTCTTCTTCTTCTTCTTCTTCTTCTTCTTCTAGCACTACAACCCTATGAGAGGCTTGGCTGCAAGCACAATTTGCCTACATCGACTTCTATCTAGCATCTTCCGCATATCCGATGGAACATTGTCTCTCCATCTCATTTTAGGTCTTACCGGTGGTCTTCTACTCGTCGGTGCTTCCTGCCATGCTATTTTCAGCATTCTGTCATCCGGTGCTCTGTATACAGGGTTAGTAAAAAGAACCGGAATGCTTAAATATCTTCAAAATCGTTAAAGCTATATATACAAAATTCGGTACCTGGGGGTTTCCGGGCATGCGGAATTGAACCATGATATCGGCACTGTTGCCAGATTTCCCAGCTTTGTGCTACACGGAGTCATTTTGTCATCTTAAATGGAACGCCCCACTTATTTTTATTGCAATAAATTGGGCGTATCAAATTTAGTAAGGCCACTAATTTTCAAAATTGTATCTCTTCTAATTGCTGAGACGTGACAACAACGCATTTTTAGTAAAAAGTACCGGAACGCTTAAATACCTTCAAAATCGCTCAAGCTGCACTTACAAAATTCGGTACCTGGGGGTTTCTGGGCATGCAGAATTGAACCATGATATCGGCACTGTTGCCAAATTTCCCAGTTTTGCGCTACACGAAGTCATTTTGTTATCTTAAATGGAACGCCCCACTTATTTTTATTGCAATAAATTGGGCGTATCAAATTTAGTAAGATCCCAAATTTCTAAAATTGTATCTCTTCTAATTGCTGAGATGTGACAACAACGCATTTTTAGTAAAAAGTACGGGAACGCTTAAATATCTTCAAAATCGCTGAAGCTGCATTTACAAAATTCGGTACCGGGGGGTGTCCGGGCATGCGGAATTGAACCATGATATTGATACTATTGCCAGATTTCCCAGTTTTGCGGTACACGTAGTCATTTGGTTATCTTAAATGGAACCCCCTCTTGTTTTTATGGCAACAAATTGGGTACCAAATATAGTAAAATTCCAAATTTTCAAAATTTTATCTATTATGTGCTGAGATATGACAACATCACATTTTTGACTACGTGTACCGCAAAACTGGGAAATCTGGCAACAGTTTCAATATCATGGTTCAATTCAGCACGCCCGGAAACCCTCAGGTACGGGATTTTGTAAATGCAGCTTAGGCGATTTTGAAGATATTTAAGCGTTCTCGTACTTTTTACTAAAAATGCGTTGTTGTCACATCTCAGCAATTAAAAGAGATACAATTTTGAAAATATGGCTTTTTACTAAATTTGATATCCCCAATTTATTGCAATAAAAACAAATGGGGCGTTCCATTTAAGATAACAAAATGACTGCATGTAGCCCAAAACTGGGAAATCTGGCAACAGTGCCGATATCATGGTTCAATTCTGCAGGCCCGGAAACCCCGAGGTACCGAATGTTGTAAATGCAGCTTGAGCGATTTTGAAGATATTTAAGCGTTCCGGTACTTTTTACTAATAATGCGTTGTTGTCACATCTCAGCAATTAGAAAAGATAAAATTTTCAAAATTTGGGATCATACTAAATTTGATAGGCCCAATTTATTGCAATAAAAATAAGTGGGACGTTCCATTTAAGATAACAAAATGACTCCGTGTAGCACAAAACTGGGAAACCTGGCAACAGTGCCGATATCATGGTTCAATTCCGCACGCCAGAAAACCCCCAGGTGCCGAATTTTGTATATATAGCTTTAACGATTTTGAAGATATTGAAGCGTTCCCGTTCTTTTTACTAACCCTGTATGTGTGCTGCCCATCTCAATCTTTCTGACTTTGCTTCTGTAACAATATCTCCCTGGTACAGATTTCGAGGTAAAATTTTACCTTAAATATCGAAGTTGTTTCAACTAATTTCGAAATATAGAACATAAAAAAATCCTTGTATTTCATAATATTAATGAAAAAGTGCGGCTGCATCTCTATGCGTCTTGCAATAATCACCGACTTCTTCTTCTTCTTCTTCAAGTAGCACTACAACCCTATGTTGGTCTTGACTGCAAGCCCAATTTGCCTCCATCGACTTCTATCTAGCATTGTTTTCTGTTAATTTTCAATGCCCATCTTCCGAATATCCGATGGAACATTGTCTCTCCATCTCATTTTAGATCTTACCGGTGGTCTTCTACTCGTCGGTGCTTCCTGCCACGCTATTTTCAGCATTCTGTCATCCGGTGTTCTGTATATGTGTGCTGCCCATCTCAATCTTTGTGACTTTGCTTCCCTCACAATATCTGCCTGGTACAGATTTCGAGGTAAAATTTTACTTTAAATATCGAAGTTGTTTCAACTAATTTTAAAATATAGAACTTAAAAAAATCCTTGTATTTCATAATATTAATGAAAATTTGCGGCTGCTTCTCTATGCGTCATGTAATAATCACCGATTTCTTCTTTTTCTTCTTCTTCTTCTTCTTCAAGTAGCACTACAACTATGTGGGTCTTGGCTGCAAGCACAATTTGCCTCCATCGACTTCTATCTAGCATTGATTTCTGTTAATTTTCAATGCCCATCTTCCGCATATCCGATAGAACATTGTCTTTTCATCTCATTTTAGGTCTTTCCGGTAGACTTCTACTCGTCGCGTCGGTGCTTCCTGCCATGCTATTTTCAGCATTCTGTCATCCGGTGCTCTGTATATGTGTGCTGCCCATCTCAATCTTTGTGACCTTACTTCTCTCACAATATCTCCCTGGTGCAATTTTTCTAACTCCGCGTTTATTCTTATTCGATATTGCATTGAACTAGGATCCTGGGTTGGTCCATATATTTGTCTAAGTATTTTTCGCTCGAACCTTCGCAGGACGTCTTCGTTTGCTTTGGTTAGGGTCCACGCTTCACATCCGTATATGACTACCGGTCTTATAGTAGCATGGTACAATTTTAGTTTTGACGATAGCGACATTATTCCCGATTGGAACAGTTCTCTTAGTGCATAATAGCATCTATTACCGCTCTGTATGCGGGCGTTCATTTTTTATTCATGTTGTTGTCCACGCCGAGGTATTTGAATAATGAGACCCGTTCAAAATTGTAGGTGCCAATGGTTACATTTTGCCCTAGTCGATCTCTTCCCTGTCTCCGGGAATTATACATGTATTTTGTTTTGTCTTCATTAATACGTAATCCTACTGTGTCTGCCTCCTTTTCAATTTTTCCAAACAACTCTTTGGTTTTAATGGTTGTTTTACTGACAAGATCAGAATTTTATAATTTAACAGAATAATTTTTGACAATTTGACAAACACCTGACAATATTGTTATAATACCTGTTGTTCTTATACTCAGTTTACGTTATGTGCCGGACTTACGTGTACTAAATGTTTGATGTGAATTAAATAATTTGTCGTTTACTACCTTTTGAATAAAAATTTAATTTAACCAGCTTGTATCTCATTACATTTTAAGACCTGCTTTAAAGTAATTCATTGTTTTTACTAAACTACCATGATCATCAATCACAATTTGAAACGGAGCTGAGTTAGAGATATTTGAGACATTTATATTCTTGAGCCTCCCTGTATATAATAAAAAAATGTATTGGACCGCAACTTATTTTTTTTACAAAGCAGAACTTTTTATGAAGATATTTTTAAATTAATAACACAAATTTGTCCCATTTGGTAAGAAGTTACCA
>MU192518.1:0-19811 GCA_016904865.1 Pissodes strobi
TTCAGTGAATCACTAAAAAAATCAATGTTCTTCTGTCGAATCAATTCATTGGCTGTTGATGCGAAACGAGTTAAAGACGATGACAAACCATAGTTCGTCCTGTGATAAGGAACACTAAACAGATCGAATTCCCTCAACAATCTCTGTGGAACACTTATGCTTATCATAGCCAATAATTCAGGACAATCTACTAAACCGTTCAATATTTTGTAGAGAGTGCACATATCAATAAATGTTCTTCGTTCAGTAAGAGGAGGCAAGTTAATTAATTTAGTTAATTCTTCATATACAATATCCTCTCCTGCTATTCCCATTTTATATCCTACAAATCTTATGAATCTTTTTTGTACCCGTTCAATTTGTTGGATATACTGCCCATAAAATGGTGACCATACGGGGCAAGCATATTCCAAGATCGACCTAACATAGGAACAAAACAGGTTTTTGAAGCAAGATATGTTATTGAAATCCTGTAAAGTTCTTTTAATAAACCCCAATAATTTCAGGGCTTTATTGGTGATGTAATTCACATGATAATTGAAATTTAAATGTTTATCAAAATACACTCCTAGATCTTTAAGCTCATCTTTAATTATAAGTGGGATATCGCCTATGGAATAATCATAATCAATGACATGTTTGTTACGATAAAATTTCAACACAAAACATTTATTCACATTTAGCTGCATACCATTTAGATTACACCAGTCATTCAAAGCATTCAAATCTTCTTGGAGTCTCAAGCAATCCTCTATCTCCCTAATTATCCCAAAAATTTTCAAGTCATCAGCATATAGAAGGCAGTTTGAATATTTCACAAATTCAGTTACATCGTTGATAAATATGTTAAAAAGCAATGGCGCCAAATGTGAACCTTGTGGTACCCCAGATGTAACAATAATGTCTTTAGAAATAAAGTTTCCAATTTTTACCTGCTGTCTTCTATTTGAGAGGTAACTCTTAAACCATTGCAACAGATTTCCATACACACCATATTTTTCCAGCTTTCCCAATAACAGGGAATGGCAAACCCTATCGAATGCTTTAGAGAAGTCAGTGTAAACAGAATCGATCTGACTAGTATCCTCAAGAGATTTTCTTAGAAACTGTTCATAAATCAGTAAACTACTTACAGTTGATCTACCATTAACAAAGCCATGTTGGTTTCCATTCAAAGTTTGTTGAAGTTGTGGTTTGATCTTGGATTCTATAATTATTTCAAACACTTTGGCTATTCACAAAATTAAATAGGGTTATTGTTGTTTCAATATATAGACCTCCTGGAGGGGATATAAACATATTCATGACACAGCTTGAAAAGTTATTAATAAAAATTTTTAATGAAAATAAATAAACGTTTATAGTAGGGGACTTTAATATTGAAATGTTAAAAGACAATAAAGATAACAGAAATTTTACATCATTAATGAACTCATTTAATTTATATCAAACCATACACGAAAATACTAGAATAACAGCAAATGGCGGTAGCTGTGTGGATAATATATTTACAAATGGTGAATATGTAAAAGCATCGGTATGTGAGAATTTTGTATCTGATCACACTGCACAGAAGATCACTTTTGAATTGAACTATAAAAATGAATACATTTTACAGTACAAACGTCTTTTGACAGAAAAAAACAGGAGTGATTTTTTGCATAGTTTGCAAGAACAGGATTGGACAGAAGTCTATGACTGTGAAGAGCATAATGTAAACGATCAGTGGAACGTTTTCATGAATACATTTAAAAGTTTGTTTAATCAAAGCTTCCCCCTAAAATTAGTAGGAAAACAACAAAAGCCCAAATTGTATAAAGATGTAAATATTATAGAATGTAAGCGTAGATTAGATATTTTGTTAACATTGTCAAATCATAATTGCGCATATAAGAAAAGATATGTTATTGAAAAAAAGAACTATGATAATTTATTAGTTAATGCTCGTGCTAAACAATATGAGAACCGAATAAAGATGTCAGACAATAAATCTAAATGCATGTGGTCTATCTGTAAAGAAATCAGTGAAGTGAGCGGTGCGTCTGAAATCAAAATGGAAGGTGACCCTGAACATATTGCAAATGAATATAATAACTTTTTAATTTCTGTAATTCCTGATTTGTTAAGTAGTTTAGTAGCAATACCTTTTGAAAATAGGATTAGTAGTAACATAGGTACAATGTTTCTGAGTCCAGTAACCGAGGATGAGATTTGTAACATAGCACAGAAGTTAAAAAATAAAAATAGTAGCGGAATAGACGAAATTCCAACGAGCATTATAAAAGTTGCAGCTGGGAAGGTTAAACATATTTTGTGCTATGTCATAAATAACTCATTTAAATTCGGAATATTTCCTGAAAATTTGAAATTAGCTCTTATTAAACCCTGCTATAAAAAAGGAGAGCCTGCAATTTTAAATAATTATAGACCTATAAGCTTGTTACCAGGTTTCTCAAAATTTTTTGAATCAGCAATGAGCACAAGATTGATTAACTTTTTTAACCAATGTAATTTATTTGGTCACTGTCAGCATGGCTTCCTAAAGGGCAAATCAACACAAACAGCGATTTTTGCTTTTATTAAAGATATCCTACAGCACTTTGAAAATGGGGATATAGCAATTGGTATGTTATTGGATTTATCCAAAGCATATGATTGCCTAGATAGAGACTTACTTATTAAAAAATTAGAAAACTATGGAATAAGAGGTAATGCCAAAAAATGGTTTTCCTCATATATTGACAACAGAAGGCAAATGGTGACAGTCACTAAAGATGGGAAAACTGGGTACTCAGAAATTTTGTACAATAATATAGGAATAGCACAGGGTAGTATTTTGGGGCCGATACTGTTCATTGTCTTTATTAACGACTTGTGCCTGTTGTTGAATTCCTGTAGTCAAAATATTGTTAAATATGCAGACGATACAAACTTAATTGTTGCTAGTAAAACACTACAAGAATTGGAAAACAAAGCTGAGGAATTCTTTAATAAGGTTACAGAGTGGTTCTGTATGAATAGATTGATTTTGAATAGAGAAAAAACAAATATTTTGTTGTTTGAAACAAAGCAGTCTAACATACCCAGACCACTACAAATTGAGTTAAACGGCCACAACCTGGATGTGAGTGAAAATGCAAAATTGTTAGGAATTTATATTAATGAACACCTGGATTGGTCCTATCACATAACACAAGTAACTAAAAAACTTAACTCGATTTGCTATGGTATTAGGGTGGTTAGTAGATATATTAATGAAAACTTTCTGAAAATATTGTATTTCGCAAATTTCGAGTCAGTACTGAAATATGGAATTATTTTCTGGGGAAGGGACAGCATGTTGCAAAATGTTTTTGTAATTCAGAAAAGATTAGTTAGAATTATTAAAAAAATGGACTATCTCCAGAGCTGTAGATCAGTATTTAAAAGGATGGGGATTATGACTACCTATGCAGTATACATATATGAATGTCTAATATTTTTCTTTTGTAATAAATACCTTTTTGAGGCTAAAACAGGCCAGTATTATAACACAAGAACATTAAATTTTAAATATCCAACTCATAGGCTCTCGCTCACAGAAAAGGCTCCTCATTATATGTGTGTAAAATTATATAATGCTCTCCCTATCCAGATAAAGGGTATTGAGTCGGTTAAAAAATTTAAACTGTCTGTTAAAAATTTATTGGTGAATCTAGAACCCTATTGTCTAAAGGATTTTTGTACGGATTTGTAAAGGTGTTCTGTGACACTTGACGTAATTTCATTTCATGTTCATTGTGAAATTTGTAATGTGATTTGAAATAAAGAGTTTATTATTATTATTATTATTATTATTATTATTAAAGACATTTTACTTATTGCTCTATAGTTAGTGACGTCAGCTCTGTCGCCATTCTTAAATATAGGCGATACAAATGATTTCTTCCAGAGATCTGGATATGTACCAGTTGTGATCGACCGGGTAAAAATAATACTAAAAATATAAGCTAAAATAAAGGGACATTGTTTCAAAAATATCACAGATATATCATCAGGACCCACAGACAAATTATCCTTCAAACCTACAATTGCGTTATAAACATCAATCACACTAATGTCACAACAGCCCATAGAAACAGACTTAGGCACCTTAAAATCAAAATCATCATAATCCCCATCAGAATACACAGAAAAAAAAAATCACTGAAGTAACCCACGACCACACTTCCATCATCAGACAACTGACCCTGGTATGACATCGATTTAGGAATACTAAATGAGTTGTTCTTTCTCTTCACATACTTCCAAAAATCTCCACTGTTTTGATTAATAGAATTCTCAGTATTTGTGATATGCTCACGATAAGAAATCTCAGATAAATATTTACATTCACGTCGCAAATCCGAAAACTCACTGTAATCATTTGCATTGTTAGACTCTTTAAACTTCTTATGAGCGGCCTTCTTTTTGAGTATACATTCTTTTAGAGAATCGTTAAACCATGATGGAAATACAGGCCTTTTCGAAAATCTTCTCGGAACATACATTTCAAAGGCACAATAAACTATATCATAAAACAGACTCACATCTGCACTGATGTCAGCCGAATTAAGCGCCCGAGTCCAGTCAAACGCGCCAAGAAAAGTATTTATTGCACAGTAATTAGCATTTTTAAAATCGAAAAACTCGTGAAAAGGATCCAGGCACTCAGACAACCGACCACCAATACAAATGCCAAATGACAGAGCGGGGTGGTAACTGTCAAGAGGTAGCAAAGGTTCAGTAACGCAAGTGACGCAAACGGAACTCACATTGGTTACAATTAAATCCAAATACCCACCGAAGGCATTGGATATTGTGTTCTTCTGACTTAAGTTCATATATGCGAAAAAATCTGAAAGGGCTCTACCCTGTGGCGACAGACCACCAACCGCTCTAGTACCATATACATCATTTTCCCATTTCGCTTCAGGAATATTAAAATCTCCGCATATTACAATTTTGCTACATTTAGTTTTCTCTATAACATTCTCAACAATATCACAGAACAATTCATAAATCTTTATATCAGTCTTAGGGGGCAAGTACACAACACCAATTAATGACTTTTTAACGCCTTTTCCTATTACCACAAACATACATTCAATAGGGTTATTATCCAAGCTGACTCGGGATATAGGTATATAACTTTTAGCAGCCAATAGGACTCCTCCTCCTGTTGATTTCTGACTTGTTTCTTTACTTCTGTCGCATCGAAAAGCAGTAAAATTGTCAAATCCAAGTTCTGCATCTTGAATATCTTCATTAAGCCAAGTTTCAGTAAAAATCACAATGTCATATTCAATTTTCTCAGTTGATGTTATGATACTCTGTAATTTAGTTCTTATTCCCCGAACGTTCTGATAATAGACAGAAAGTGGCTGGTCCGCGTGCTTTAAAACATTCTGGTTCTGGTGGAACGTCGCTGAAAATTCCTGTTATCCTGCTGATATCCATCTCCCGATCTGAAGCCCATATTGTTGTTACGGAACTGATCCTGCCTGCGCTGTGCACCTTCCTCAAAGTGATGACGATTATTATGTCGATAATTATAGGACTGGTCAATATCGCGTCCATTATTAAAGCTCAATAAGTTGTGAGTTCTAAAATTGTATTTCCTAAAGACTATATTTTCAGGCCAGAAGGACTCGTTACTTAGAGTGTTAGAGTATTTCGAGTCTATGCCTATTTTAAATGAATTTGCTTTCCCAGCAGAATCGAGTCTTTGCACGATGAGTTGATCATCATTGTCTAAAGTTATTTTTGATTTTATGTATCTCATAACAGAAGCCTCGTTTGACGACTTAATGACTCTACCTATATAAAACCACATCCTACTAGCTTCCCCCCTAAAGTCATCCAACTCTTGCTTGCTGGTTCCAGTTATTGAATTAGGCTCAATCAAAGATTTGGCCTTGGTACTATATAATGCCGACATTGCATTATTTACTGCATTCTCGACACTTTTGGCTGTTATTAAATGTTGTTCAGTGTCTTTAACAACAGGGTTCCCTATGCTTGTCGACTCATATTTCTGGATGTTAATGAATTCTCGTTGCAGTTGATCCATTCTTTCATCAAAGCTGTTCTGAATTTCCTTAAATTTTTGATCATACTCCCTGATTAGAGCCTGCTGTGTTGTAAGCAAGGTAGCTTCAAAATACGTTTTTTAACGTAATACATTTAAAATCTATAATTTAGGAATTCCTCAATGGTATAGAAAGCTTTCTCAAGCAAAAAAGATTTTACATAACTATAGAATTTGCCATTGCTTAAATTTCTAATATGATTAGGAATATGATTATAAAATATTGCACCCATGTAATATGGATTGAATTTATATAATTCAAGCCTGTGAAGGCTATATTGAAGGTCATTGCCAAACCTCGTCCTATAACTATGGTACATGTTTTGAGTTCTGAATGATGCAATATTTTGCCGAACAAATTTTAAAATCTCAAAAATAAGCAAAGACGGAAAAGTCATTATCGATTCGTCAAAAGATTCGTTTACACGATTCCCTAAACTTAAGACCAAACATTTAGCGAATGGCTCTTTTTTGCATTTTAAATACTCTGTTGAGTGCTGAGGATGAACCTCCCCAGAGAATAATTCCATATCGAAGAATCGATGCGAAATTTGCGAAATAATACACTTTAATCACATTTTTACTTATAACTTGATGTAACCAGTACAGAGCAAAACAATTACTAGCACATTATTTACAGACGTAATTTACATGTTTTTCCCAGTTTAAAGACATGTCAATGTGTATGCCTAACAATTTAAATGAAGATACCTGTTGGATAGATTTACCATTTAATTTAATAAGTTGACTTTCTTTATAATTCCCTGCATGAGGATGAAATTGCATTGTAAAAGTTTTGTTCTGGTCTTAACTCTTAAGTTTTCTTCGCACTCTACCTTAGACGTCCCCCAAGGCAAGACTCTCCCCACCATATCGAACATCAACACTACTATGGCAGAAGTCAAATTTCATCAGCGTGATATTCGTAAAATCCTTAAAAATCTAGATACGCAAAAGGCATCAGGACCGGACGGAATACCTGCCATCGTGTTAAAGAACTGCGCCAACGAACTAACACCCGTTTTTTCCAGGCTTTTTCTCTGTCTTACGGAAAAGGGATTTACCCATCTTCTTGGAAAGTCGCTCGAGTGCAACCTGTTCCAAAAAAAGGCAAGAAAACCACGTCCTCAAACTATCGTCCAATTGCCTTGCTTCCAATAATCTCCAAAGTCATGGAACGTGTAGTCAATCAGCAACTATTCAAGTACCTCGAGAACAACAAAATAATCAGCGATAATCAATACGGCTTTCGCAAAGAGAGATCGACAGGAGATATATTGGCCTATGTCACTCATATATGGTGTAGGGCAATTGAGAACTACGGAGAGTCCCGAGCGATTGCGTTGGATATTTCAAAGGCATTCGACAGAGTTTGGCATGACGGACTGCTCAACAAACTACCGTCCTTCGGACTGCCAGCCTCTCTCTGCAGCTGGCTTGCCAGTTTCCTTAAGAGCCGATCTCTGCACGTTGCAGTCGATGGACACATCTCGGACACATTCACCATCAACGCGGGCGTGCCTCAGGGCGCAATACTTTCACCAACTCTGTTCCTCATCTATATTAATGACCTGCTGACCGAAACAAATAATCCTGTTTACAGTTTTGCAGATGACAGTACCCTTGTCTCCCACTTTAGATCAGAAAAACCCTTACCAGCGACTGAGACTCATCACCGCAGACAGGAGCAGATTACAGCAATTAATCAAGACCTGGAGAAAGTTCAAACTTGGGGCGACCGAAATTTGGTCCAGTTCAATGCAGCAAAGACCCAAGCAGCCACGTTTACCAAGAGGGCCAATACAGCGGGCCCTGACATCATTATGGCAAGGTCGACCATTCCTTCATCCCCGTCAATCGGACTGCTGGGTATCTCGGTCAACAGCAATATGTCCTGGCATGACCACGTTGCTAACATCGCAAAATCAGCCTCCCAGAAGCTTGGTGCGCTATTTCGCAACAAAAAACTCTATACACCGCAGCAGTTGCTCTTGCTCTACAAAGCGCAAATAAGACCGTGCTTAGAATATTGCTCACATATCTGGGGTGCCGCACCAAAGCACACCCTAAAGCTACTGGATTCCATTCAGAAGAGAGCTGTGCGTCTCGTCGGCGACCCGGAGTTGACCCGGAATCTAGATAGTCTGGAACACCGCAGACATGTAGCCGGGATATCTCTGTTTTACAGATACTTTCACGGCAGATGTTCCCAGGATTTGGTCCGCCTCATCCCGCCCCTGGCAGCTCCTGTCAGACAGTCACGACAGACGGCAAGAGCGCACCAGTTCGTCGTACAACTGGAAACACCTAGAACATCGCTTTACAAGAACTCCTTTGTCTGGCGCACTGCATCACTGTGGAACTCACTCCCAGGACATCTGTTTCCCACTAATTACAACTTACAAATATTCAAGAGCCGTGTCAGTCAACATCTTCGCACACACACCGCTCGTCGAGCGCCATAGGGTCTCCCTTTAGTGTGTGTGCCACTGCCATAAAAAAAAAAAAAAAAAAAGTTAATTTATTATTGCAAAAGTAATGGTATAATACATTTAAATCTTGTGCTAAAAGGTTCCTTGTGTCACTGATAGAATTATCGTAAGTTAAAATAGTTATGTCATCAGCAAATTCACAATGGAATGTAGAGAGGTAGTTAGAAATATCATTCGTATACATTAAAAATAATAAAGGGCCTAGAATATTTCCCTGCGATACGCCAACCCCGACATCCAACTGCACAGAACTCGAGCCCTCAAAAAGTACATATTGTTTTCGATTTACGAGATACGATTTTAGAAGATGGTAACAATTACCACGAATTCCATAAGAGTGTAGCTTTCGGAGCAGTAGCTCATGGTCTACACAGTCTAATGCCTTGGTTAAGTCAACAAACAGTGCCATCACTCTGTCTTGTGCCCTATATCTCTTATAGGGCGATAATTTCCCGTATCTTTAGGGTCTCCCTTTTTAAACAAACAAACAAACAACTTTTGATATTTTCAATATATCTGGAAATGTAGATTCAGAAAAACAAATGTTTATTAAAAAAGTTAAGGGAGTACTTAACTGGTGGGTGCAAGACTTTATAAGACAAGACGAAAAATTGTCAGGTCCGCTTGAATTAAAATTTTTTAAATTATTCATTGTCTCGATGACTTCACTTTCTAAAACTTTAAACAAATAAATTGATTCTCCAATTTGCGGAATTTCCATATCTGGGGTACGTGCATTGTTATTTGAGATTGACTGGAGATTCTTAGGAGTAGTAGTAGTAGTAAACGTTATTTATTAGGTACATATAACATACATTTTACAATATACACACATGCACCCTTAGGCCATCGACCGAAGTCCTTCAGCCTGTGGGACCTTAAATTTATAACAAACGGCATTATTATTATTTTTTAACATATGGAAAATTAAAACACAATTTGATCAAAAAAAAAAAAGTAAAATAAAATATTACGTGTATCTAGGTAATGATACTAATCATAATAAGTAGCAATGGATGATAAACAAAAAAAAATAAAGAAAACCAAAAAGCAACGAAATATATATGGAAAGAACAAAGTCAATCCCTTAATGAATCCAAAATTTCAAATAGAGTTTGTGAGGGGTATTTTCTGGCTGGTCTTAGGTTTTGGTCTCGTTCTTTGCACAATAGCTCACTTCGTTGCTCAGGGTTATTGTAGGTGTTAGGTTGTTGTTATAATTAATTGTGATTTTCTGGGGTTTGCTTTTAATCGCCAAAGCTCAAACCATTCCTGGGTGGATCGCATCAAGTTTTGCAGTGCTTCTTGTGTGGAAGTAATGTTATAGCTATGAGAAATTAATGCAGTGTCATCGGCAAACTGTAAAATGTAACTGTTCTTGTTTTGTTCTTGTGCATCATGATTGGTATAAATGTCGTAACAGAATAGATTATACAGCAGCGGTGAAAGTGGTGAACCCTGAGGGACTCCTTGTTCAGCTTCAAATGTGTTGGAGAGCTTGTTGTTGACTCGTATTCTAATGGTCCGGTGGGAAAGAAACTCCTTTATAATTACAATTAGATGTTGGGGGCAATTCATTAGATGCAGTTTGTATAAAATTCCCTTGTGCCACACACTATCAAAGGCCTTATTGATATCCAGCATTACTGCTGCACTCCGCTGTCCCTTTAATTTGGCTGTCTGTACATTTGATATGAGAATGGAAAGAGGATGTATTGTTGAAGCCTTTGTCTGGAAGCCGAATTGATGTTTTGGGATGTGCATTCCCACACTTTTTTTAAGGAGTTTTTTAACAATTTTCTCAAAATTTTTTGAAAGAACTGGTAACAAGGTTATTGGTCTGTAGCTGGATGGCCTGCTTAAGTCTGAGTTTGGTTTGCCAATTGTTGTTATAATTCCTTGTTTCCAGATAGAGGGGAAAAACTGGTTATTTAGACAAAACTCATACATTTTAATGATGTAATTATGGATCTCTGCTGGTAACTTCCTCAATAGGTTTTTTGTTACAAAATCTGACCCTGGTGCTGTACTTCTGCCGCTGTTTAAAATGAGAAAATAATCTTCTTCCGATATTGTTTTAAAATTGTCAGAGATTGTGGTATTTCTGAAATACTCATTGTACCAGTTGTTGATTATCTCAAAGTTTTGTCTGTCGAAGGTCGGGTCGTTATCCTCTTGGAAGGCTTTTTTGAAATGTCTAGCGAATACTTCGGCTTTTTCTGCATCCTCCTGAAATATTTGGTCTCCTTCGCTCAAGTCGGCAATATGGTGTTTAGGTTTGTATTTTGTTAATTTACGGATTTGTTGCCAATATGTTTTGCCCTGTTGTTGGTTAATGTCGTTGCATGCCTGGATCCAGTTGTGTTCCCTGTATTGAGCAATAAGTGATTGAATGTTTTTGTTGTAGGTATTAATGTTTGTTTTGTAGTTTGAATTTTTGTTGTTTTGATATTCTCTAAGCATTTTACGTTTTGTTTTGATAAGCTTAATAATAAACGGTGGAAGTTGGTGTAAAAAGTACCTGGTTTTGATTTTGGGAGAATACTTGATTATAGCTTCAGATAAGGAGTCATTAAAAACCTGAATTGTGTCTTTGTTAATGTGCTGATTTGCATTTATAAATACCTTCATATGTTCTGCAACTCTTTCTGTATCACATTTTTCGAAGTTAATCTTTGTGTCAATATCTGTATCTTGTATGCTTCTATGTAAGTCTATGTCAACTTGTATTGCTAGGTGGTCGGAGCCTAGATCTGATGTTGTTTGGATGCTTGATATGTTTTGTTTAAGATTTTCTGTGAACAGAATTAGGTCTGGAGTGCTATCTGGGTTATTGGGCATAATAAATGTAGGTGGTGTGGAAGCTTTAGTAAATGAGGAGTTTTTAATAAAGTCTTTGATTTGGAGGTTTTTACGTCTATTTTTACCTGGGTTAAAATCTCCTATAATAATACAGTACTTGTACATGGCAGCTTTTGTGAAAATAGTGTCTTCTATGTGTGATGCTGATGGATGGATGTACGCTAATAAAATGTGTACATAATCTTCGAGAAAGGGTATAGAAATATGGGTTTCTTCATTTAATGGGTTATTGACTACGGGGGGATTTTCTTTTCTCATTTTAAGCCTAGGGCTAACTTGTATTAGGCTGCCTCCTCTTGTATTAATTAAGGTAGTTCCATTGCGTTGAATTGTTTTCCAATCTTTGAATGTTGTATTAGAATGTCCATTGGTTTTTGTTTCAACGAAAAGCGCCCAGTTAATCTCATTTTGCTCTATGTAGTGGTTGATAAGATGTTTTTTGGGTAAATAGCTGTTAATATTTGCATATAAGATTTTAAGCTTCGTCAATATTGGCTGGCACGACTTCACCCTGTTTGGTTTCGGTAGGGGATGTGGAGTTTGGGTCATCCAGATCAAACATAAAAATAAAGGCTCGGTTTCCCTCTGGAAAAACGATGCAGGTGTCTATATTGAACTCTTCTACAAACCTTTTACGTAGCTTAAGGACTAGCTCTTCTCTGTTGGTGTTTTTGGGCTTATTGATTTGTTGTATATATGTGTTAATGATGCTGTCATGAATGGTAACTGGTTTGTGAACTCTTGACTGTTTGCGGGTATGTTCGGGTATTTCGTGGGATTTTTTATTTAAAGATTTTATTTTAATGTTGGGTATACCTTCGATTGGGCTTGTTGGACGCTTAGGACATTTGAATGCCCATGCTTGGTGGTCTTCAGCTCCACAGGCGTTGCACTTTGGGGGAAGATTTGTCGTGCATTTCGCTGTGCTATGGTTGTCTCCACATTTGTTACATGTCAGTGGGGTGTTGCAATGTTCGGTTTTGTGAGTAAATTGTAGGCATTTTGAGCATGGAATTGGTGCAGGCTTGGGGGGTAAGCTGGGAAATGCACGGTAGTGGCGATTTTTATAGAATATTCCATGATTGATCACTTTTTCATAGGCTTCAATATCTCCAGTGATTATTCTGACCATTGAAGTTTGCTTGCCAGTTGCTCGGGAGATTATTCTTTTGCAAAATCGATGTGTGACGTTTATTTCGTTGAGGTAGTTTGATATTTGTAGGTCCGTTATGTATTCTTCGATGTTATGTAGTACCGCCGAAAATGAGTCCACTTGGCTAGTAGTGATGTTTGATTTCCTAATGTTTGTGGTCGTTTCTTTGAATTGAGTGATCAAGTTAGAATTCATAAAATTGTCTAACGATTCCCTAACTTTCTCTTTGTTGACGTTTGTTTTTAGCAAAAATCCCATTTTTGTTGTTAAAATTACATCCTTATTGTATGGTTGCTCATTCTCCCAAATTTCTGACATTGCAATCCTATTGATATGGTCCTTTGTATTTATGTGGAAAAGGTATTTGTACATTTCGTTGTTTGCTTCTCTTATCTGTTTGGGTAGATTCCATGTTTTGTTTGTTGACGTTTTTTGTTTGTTTATATTTTCGGTTTGCTGTTCCGTGGGTTGTTGAACTTGATATATTTTGTTTTTTTTTTTGGACTTGCGATGGTGAAACATCGCCTATTATGTTTCGAATTTGTTCCCGTGAGTATTGTTTGTTGTCCCTTTTCCGCTTTTTATAATCAGCAATCATACGATTTAAATCGTCGTCAGTCTCCTCAGATTCACTCATTTTTTTTCCCCGTTTTAAGGATATAGTTGTGAGGAATTTATTAAATAAATAAATGCAAAAAAACACTACTTTTTACGCGCCAACGAATTTTATGACCTTCCTCGACGCTGGTCGATCGTAGAATATTAACAAAAAACGAGTTAAACTGATCGGCAATGTCACCTGGATTTGAATATTCCACATCATCTTTATTAATACAATTGATTTTATGGGCTTTTTTATTTTTAATAGAAGAATTAATTAAGTTCCAAACTGTTTTTGACTTATTGTTTGAGTTACATACTTTGGTGTCATAATAATTTCGTTTAGCTGTTCTTAGTAATCGCTTGTATATACTTTTATATTTTCTATAAAAATCAGAAGTTATTGTACCTTGTCTCATTTGAAAATGTAATTTCTTTAAATTTTCAGAAGAAGTTCTTAAACCTTGCGTTATCCATTGTTTATTGCTGTGAAAGTTTTGGTGTTTTTTTTTGAATAAATAGAAAACTGATATTAAAATAATATTTTTAGTATTTTGATAAAGGATGCAAATTTAACATTAATATTCCCTTCGGTAGCATATAAATCAGCCCAGGTTTCCAAGTTTAAAAAATTTGTGAAAGTAGCTGGGTTTTTTGTCGAAAATGATCTAGAAAAATATGTTTCTGTTGAATTATACATGTAAGGAAATGTGATCTTTTGAAACGTATGATCGAAAAAGCCATTATCCGCGATGTTACGCTTAATCAAAATGTCATTAAAATTAGTACATATTGTAACGGCAAAGTGAAATCAAACAGCGGTCGTGTTCTATTCTAGCTTTATTTCAACTGACTAACTCTCAGGTCAAAAATAATGATCTAACAAAAACCGTAAATATACGTTTTTATCTCACGGATCGGGTTACATAAGCTAAAGACGCAGTGATACGAATCACCTATGCCTTCCAAAGAAATTATTAGTTTTTATGTAGACTAAACCAAAATATTATTTACTGAGTGTTATAAGTATATGTGAACAACAATTTAGAAAAGAATGAAATGATGTTATCACAATATACCTAATACAAATTGTAACTATATTCTATAAACGAAATTAATACAATCACATAATATTGTAAACGATTAGTTTTTAGTAACACGTTTTATTTCGCCAATATTATACAGCCACTCATATTTCCGCCTTACACCTTAAAACTTCGCCAGTATAGTCATCATAATTACATAACGCCATGAGTCGCTATCGTACAGTAACTATATCTACGCCTTATTTCTAATCTATCTATATACTCCGTATTATATAACACCATACTGCGCCATTCGTTTTCCAGGGTTGTCACGTCCTCGCCCATTTGAACGTCGCACGCCGCCTCTCCAAAATTTGCTTGTTACATTCGGCCATCCTGCAACAATTAATGCCCTCATTAATTTAACTCGCCAGTAAATCAACCAGATCTTATCGATCTGTGCATTCGCCATAACACCAAATCGCCTACCCTAAGGGTTTCGCCTGTGGTTGCAACCTTACGCCTTTTATCAGTCACCTTTATATTACGCCTTTGTCAGGTTCTCACTCGCCTTTAAATCGCCATAGCTCTCGCCTTTCGCCAACAGAGCATTCGCCATTTGCACCTCGCCAGTCAAACTCACTCGCATGCACCTTTCAACCTGACCATTCACACTTTGCACCTCGCCAGTCAGACTCACTTGCATGCACTTTTCAACCTAACCTTTCGCCCTCGGTGTTTTACACCTCGCCTCGCCAAAAAGTCAGCAAACGCCTTGCTCGTAAACGCCAGCCCGCGCCAGCAGTTGGAAATAGTACGCCTTGGGTACCCAAAATTCGCCAAACGCCTCTCTTAATTTGAGAATCGCCTCAGAAGACTGCAAAGTCTTCGTCGCCCTCGCCTGCGCATGATCCTGGATTTCCTTGCCCCTCCAATTCCACAATATCGGTTGATGGACGCCGATATCTGTCAAAAGAGGACAGAAAGCCAGTATACAAGTCGCCAGGGGAAGAGCAACCAAATGCCCTCACATTCGCCTGTAGATCGAGAGGTAGACCGTCAATCAGACACGAAAGCGCCTTTGTGCCTGAAAGCCCACACCTTTCGATCAACACCATTTTATCATGATAATAAAGGGTCATGGTTTCGCCATATAATTTAACCCTCGCTATCATCTCCTTGAGCAGCTGAGCAAAGTCATGCACTCTAGGAAACGCCTTCCCAAGAGCCGCCTTCCAGTCTTCCCATGAGAGGTCATATTCATCGAGCCGATTAAACCAGCCCCTTGCTGCACCTTGCAATTTCGCCTGCATAAAATATGCTCTCTCATAGTTCAACCATTCATGAATATCGCCCAACTGATCAATTTTGCTCAACCACCTGACTACGTTACAGTCCTGACTGTCAGGATCGAAAGGGTCAAGAATGTCGCCGCTTGCCCTTGACCCCATACAGCCCAAACTGCAAGCGGAGTCCGCCTTATCGCTACAAGCATGCTCTACTACCGCCTGAGGAGCGCTCTCACCTGATTTATCGCCTTTTCTGATGCCCTTGATACCGCCAGTACCAACGGCCGCCCTTTGTTTCGTCGCCTTTACCATTTCGGCCGCCTTTTGCTTCGCCGCCCTTGCCATTTCGGCCGCCACAATCTGCTGGATACTAGTTGCCGAACCGCCTTTCAACAGCTTATGTACCATGGAGACTGTTTCGTCTTCCATCGCCGAATCGCCTTCGCCGTGGTCACCGTTAATTCCAACTCGTAATCGAGCTCTAACTCGTCACTTCTGCCTTCCTCCATAGGAAATCACTTGAAAAACTCCTTTTAAACACCAATGCCAATAAACCCAGTTGAAATACGCCACAATTTTTACAATAATCACTAATTAATTAGCACACACTTCTTTATTATTATCGTGAATATCTGAAAAATCGCCAAATGTCAATCCACTGTCAAGGATAGCAACAAACGCCCGCCTTTTGTTATGAGTTTTTGTGATATCGCCACTCACACAAAAAAAAGAAGAAGATGCCACTGCGATTTAACTCGCCGAAATCGCGTATTTCACCGTTCTCCACAACAAATAACACAATACGTAGGTCATCCCGACTTCTGATCTGTAAACGATTAATTTTTAGTAACACCTTTTATTTCGCCAATATTATTACAGCCACAAATATTTCCGCCTTACACCTTAAAACTTCGCCAGTATAGTCATCATAATTACATAACGCCATGAGTCGACTCTGCTATTCATACAATAACTATATCTACGCCTTATTTCTAATCTATCTATATACTCCGTATTATATAACACCATACTGCGCCATTCGTTTTCCAGGGTTGTCACGTCCTCGCCCATTTGAACGTCGCACGCCGCCTCTCCAAAATTTGCTTGTTACAATATATACTAAAACTAAGTATGTAAATAGGGGTTTCCGTTATAATATATAATCAATAGCGGTAGAGGAATCAGCAGAAGTTCTAGTTGGAACACTGAAAACGGGTTCAAGCTTAAAGGAGTTAAAAATGTCTATCAAATCAGACCTTTCAACGCTGTCTTGTAATAAATTAATATTTAAGTCACCAGCAACAACGAGTCTACAAAAGGTAAATTTATTACAAATATGAGCTAAACAGTGTTCAAGCTGAATAAAAAAATCTTGCTTTGGTGCCAACGGAGAACGGTAAATACACAAAATACATGTTTTAATGCCATTGACTACTATTTGAATACAAGTACATTCAAAAACTATTTCAATGCAAAACCTAGATATATCAGGTACTGAATTAAAAGTTAACGACTTTTTAGTAAAAATAAGGACACCACCATGTTTACTAAGGGATCTATTGAAATAATTCCCTAAATTGTAACCAGGGATACTGATAAAATTCATATCAGAATCTATGCACCAGCTTTCAGATACACATAAAATATCCAACTTCTCTTGCTCTAGAATCACTTCAATTTGATCAATTTTGTTTTTAATAGATTGAATATTCTGATCTACATTCACTTTTGAATCATTGACAGTAAAAAATCATCACTATAGTCAACATTATTCCTACATCTAATTAAACGTCTCTTATACACAGGGCAATTCACATCTCTTGCAGAATGCTCAGTATCTGAAAATTTCACCTTCTGGCAGTTAGGACATTGAAATGTTTCTACTTTGCAATCTGAGGGCTTGTGTTCACCTCCACATCGACAACAACATTCTTTCTCTTTGCAGTATTTTGCAATATGATCAAACCCTGCACATTTGAAACATACAGCTAGGTTTATATGTTCTTGAATGTAAACTGTTACCAAGTCGAAAAATATTTTACGTTGTTTTAAAAACCATTTTGTGACTTTTGCTGGTGCTTGCAGAATCCAGTTTTCTTTTGTTGGGTTAGTTTGGGTTAGTTGTAGTTCCTCTACAATTTCATAGTTCAGCCTTTCAAGCTCTTCCAGAAACTCACTGTCTGAGAAACCTTTTTCAATACCTGTTACCATAAACATGGGACTGGTCAATTCATTCTCCTTAATTTTAACTTTCTCAATGTTTTTTATCACTGTTTTAAGTTGATTTTGCTGCTTTTCGTCATGGCTTTCTATAATTATTGCTCCCGTTTTCGTTTGTTTTACATTTTTAAATGCTCCTCCTACTTGTTTTGGACTAACCGATTTTCTTGTAAAAAGTAAATTTCCATTTTCATCTTTTTCTTCATTACAAACGGTGGTAATCTCCTCGAATTTCGAGAAAAAACTCGTAATTATTTTTTCTGACATATTTGTGTTTACTGATAGAGTTTTCTCGTTGTCAGTTTTGAGTTCGTCCATTTCCTCGAGGGTCCTATTTTCACATTGTCTCTTACTTGAGTTTTCTACGTGATCAGGGCTTAAATCAGATCTAATACGTTTGTTGCTTGGGTCTTCCTTATTTTTCTTTACTAAATTAACTTCGCTATTGTTATTTGGCGGCGTTCTTATTACAGAACGGTTAGGTGTGAAAACGGATTCGTACGAAACTGTCGCCTCCGTTAGATGATTGTACACAAACGTTCATTGAGTTAAACATCATGAATTTTCCAAATGTTTTATCACATACTGCTTCAAAAACTTTACGATTTTTATCTGCGGAAGCATAGCCAGGTGGTGAGGGTGTGTGGTGTTCTGTCTGCATCGGCGAGAGTACACATTGGTGTCACACAGGGTTCAATCGTTGGACCCCCATTCTATTCTTAATCTAAATTAATGACCTACACCTGACTCAAATATCGGGGGAATGTGTGCGCTTTGCTGATGACACAACTGTAATTTCATTTCTCACAGGGTGAATCAAAAGTGACCTTACATAATATACTAGAACACCTTCTTTATATAAAGGACAATCTGGAAAAATACCCTACAAATGACCAGAAACATGTAGGCTTGAGAGGTGTCGCAGTTGGCAGAGGTACTGGGTTGTAAAGTTTTACAACAAGCTTCCAGACTCCTTAAAAACAGAACCCAGAGGTGTGTTCAGGATCGGGATTCGACAGGCACTCTTAGGGAAGCCTTTATATGACCCAATAGACCTGAATAATGAAATAACCTTCAATGTTTCTTAGAATATATTTGTCTTTGTGTGTTAGTTTCGTGTTGTTCCATACTTTTTTTTAGCATGGTTTAATAGTTTTAATAATCTTTAGTGTATTTTAAACTGTTTTTTGAATGTTGAGTAATCTTAATAACTGTCTTATTTAATTACTTAATCTTAAGACTTCTTAATGTGATGACAATTTTTATGGACCTGTGTAAACCTAATTTGGTGCTAGCATGAATAAACGGATTTGATTTGATGAGTGCCCCCATGCAATTACACCATATGTCATAATGCTATGAAAGAGGGCACAGTTGGCTGTTCTCAGTCTCAGCTGAAACACAGTCTCTCAGGCATAGCAAAACAAACACATTCTTACTAAGTTTATTACACACACTCTCAACATGCACATTCAATTTTAACCTTTCATTCAAATAGACTCCCAGGAACTTGACCGATGAAACATTACTTGACTGGTTCGATCTAAGTGTAAACAACATAGCTTGTGTTTTTTCCTAATGTCTATTGGACAAAAACCAGTCGTCTACTGACAATCTTGCCTCAGTTATATTATGTAAGGTCACTTTTGATTCACCCTGTGAGAAATGAAATTACAGTTGTGTCATCAGCAAAGCGCACACATTCCCCCGATATTTGAGTCAGGTGTAGGTCATTAATTTAGATTAAGAATAGAATGGGGGTCCAACGATTGAACCCTGTGTGACACCAATGTGTACTCTCGCCGATGCAGACAGAACACCACACACCCTCACCACCTGGCTACGCTTCCGCAGATAAGAATCGTAAAGTTTTTGAAGCAGTATGTGATATGACACACAATCAAATCCTTTGCTTAGGTCACAAAACAAAGCTGGGGAATACATTTGAATTTCAAAGCCATCAAAGATACTACTTAGAGGTCCAGTAAGGCATTTATTGTGCTTTTGTTCCTTCTGGTCGGGATACACAAATTCTTTTATTATTGCTTAAAACCATAAAGA
>JAEQML010059375.1:0-28734 GCA_016904865.1 Pissodes strobi
TTTTTTGCTGGTATTTATCAGCATTTTCAATCAATATTTTTAGGTCTATATCATGTTGATTTCTTTTCAAGGTGTTCATTCGGTCTAATTTATTATTTATAGTTATCTTTGCCCTTAGCATTCGGTGATCACTGTTGATATTGCAACAATTTAATGCAGTAACATCCTGTACAACTAATTTGTTACTGGATAGAAAGTAGTCAATTTCGTTTATCGTAGTTCCATCTGGACTTTGCCATGTCCATTTTCATTGTTTCTTTTTGTTAAAGAAGGACGTCATTGAATATAATTTGTGTTCTGCTAAGAAATCTAATAGTTTTATGCCTCTTTCATTTCTCTCGTCGAAGCTGAATTTTCCAACATATTCTTCATGTTTTTTTCCCAATTTAGCATTAAAATCCCCAGTTACAAAAGGATGTTGTCATAGCTCCTGGGAATTCTTGGACTGAATTGTATATTATAATATACTTATCTTGGGTCCATGATACTTGTCTCATGTGCAAATTCATCAAAAATCCTACAATTTTTTCTGGTGTAGAAAGTGCCTTTAAATCGGCTTAACCAGCTACACGGTGGCCAAAATACGTTATTAATGAATTCATTCATACAGCACGATTATGTAGTTTCTTCACAGCTACTTTTCTCAGTTAATAATGCCATTCAACGTCCAATAAAAACTTCGTCAGGACTTCAACTACGCTGATATTCGATTTGAGTATCCGCCTCATTAAGATATTCAAGAGTTATCTAACACCCAATTTGCGCAACGCCTAATAGCAAAAGCAATAAATTAGAATCTGAAATGAACCAAAAGTGTTGAACAGTCCCGTCCATAAATTTTCGAAAATTTGAAATTAAAATCTCTTTGGTAATGGTTTCTAAAACGATACAATCATGACCTATTACTCACCCATCCGAAACTAATAGCAAACGCCTCGAATTCGGACACAAATAAACTCTCTTCGTCTCATAAACTGGGTGACAGACAGGCCGCGTTTACCATAAACCATAAATAATTTATCGAGATCGGTAAGTTATTATTTTCCGGCCTCATTGTCTGTCCGTCTGCTGATTCTATAAAGTCGGAATTAAAAAATGGATTGTTATCTTTGGTGACACCCTTTCATGTTAATGAGACGATGATTTTCGAATTGATCGCGGCGGTTTGTTGGAATAGGAATCAGTTCAATCGGAGGGTTCATATTGTTCTTCGATGACATTTCGAGCCGCGGCGATAGATTTGAATAACGTAACTTTTCGGCGAAATTGAAATTAAAATTAGATCAACGACATGTTCGCCTGTCTCAAGGTGATGAATTTTTACAAAACTGACGTGTTGAGTCTGCTTTCTAGTCAAATATCCAGTATAATATTGCGCCGTGATATTTTGATATGTAATGTAACAAGTGCATTGCAAAATTATATTGGATATTTAATTGAAAATAAAACATTTAAATACCAATCTCCACCAGCATATCATCTTTTATGACACTGATGTTTTATTGGCCTGTCTCGTAAATTCGTCAGTGTGACATAGGGCGCGACATAAAAAAGTTAACACATTAAAAGTTAACAGATCTCTTCCCAGTAAAAATACACGTGCCACGAGACACGACTCACATAAATTAGGGTGTAACCTTATCAAGGCGTTTGTTTTCTGGTTAACGCCGTTTAAAAAACTGTCCTTCCGTGTAACAGTGACAAAGAGATTTAATGATAAAACATGGAAAGTTTTTACCTGTATCCTGTACTGTTAGATTCGGTAGCTGATGAACTGTTAAAAATTAAAAATTCTTGTTGACCGTCCTTTTTATGATTCAGAGAAACAACTTTGTGCTAGCTAATGTTTTCTTCAGTAGCCAGAAAGGCACAGATATTTATATAACCTGATTATTTTCAGCTTTAAATTTGTTGCGATACAATTAATGCTTTGGTGTTTGTCTTTTTTTAATCGCTCGAATTCTATCTTCATAAAAATGTCATTATCATCATTTGCGTCCACTGCTGAACTATTCAGCCTTCATCCAATTGGTCCTCTTTTATGTTCGACACACATCCGAACACCAAAAGGAAATTCCTATACCCATCAACGAGCGATGCGTGTGCGAAGAAGATGGTGCACTTTGGACTTGAAGCGCTGTAGGTTGAAGTTTTCGGGAAAGACGTTACTCGGAAGTCCATTCCAGAGCGAGGCAGTCCTCCAGATAAAGGAGTCCCGTAACAGCGACGTCCTACGTGTTCGCAACTGAATCGTATGTTGATGAGCAGCTTGTGTCTGACTGGTGTTTCTGTTCGATAGTAGCCACTTTCCTTCGATGTTCAAGGCTATTAAGGTCTTTACTTAACTATGGGTCATCCACAAGACGAACTGCTCTCCTCTATATGCAATCCAATATCTTTAGCAAGTGCTTGGGTGCCGAGCTCCACACATGAGAACAGTATTCCAGAGATGGTCTTATCTGGGCCTTATAGAGCAGTAAGAGCTGATGAGGTGTATACAACTTTTTTGCTCCATAGAGTGCTCCTAACTTTTGTGCTGCTGCCTTGGCGATTTTGGTGCCGCGATTACGACAAGACATGTTGTTTTCTGCGTTGATGCCCAACAAGCTTATAGATGAGGCCAGATACAGTGTTTGTCCTGTCATTGATAGGTGAGGTCCTGCGGTGTTTGCTTTTTTCAGAAGACAGCTGCTTGATTGTGTCTTTCCTGCGTTAAACTGGGCATTGTTTTCCTCACCCCCATTCCACGAAGGCGTTCATATCCTCTTTGATGGCATCAGTCTGATTTTCTCGCTATTATCAATATGCTTAGATATTTTGATAGAGACTAGCATTAGTATTAATAATAATACTAATAATAATAATGATACAAAGCTGAAAGAGTGGAGAAAGATTAAAGAAAAAATAAATACAAATATGGAAAAAATAAATACTTAAATTATACAAAACATAAAATAGAAAAATGGCAAAAAGTAAAAAAAAAATTGAAAGCACTATTAGATTAACAGCTATGGTTTAAAAATCAAAATTATTGAAGCAGGTAAAAATAAATTGTAAAAATTATTAAATAAAATCAATGCGAAAAGTAATAAAAACGCAAGCAGTTTAATAAATATTTAATAACAACTATTAAGAAGAAGAAACATAGTAATAAAACGCAGAAACAATGACGAAAAATTAAAGGAATAATAAAAACAAGCAAGGAAAATATAATTAAATGAGATGAAAAATAAAGCAGGAAAATCGTAAAATGCTAAAAAATATTGAAAACATTTTTATATTAACAAGTGTAGTTTAAAAATCAAAATTATTCAACTAGGCAAAAATAAATTAGAAAAATTAAATAAAACCAAAGCCAGAGGTAATAAAAAACAGCAAAGCAGTGCAAAATATACCTTAGAAAGTCGATAAATACTTAATAACAACTAAAAGAAAGTTTGATAAATACTTAATTAAATACTTAATAACAATTAAAAATAAGAAGAAAAATAATAATACAAAACAGAAGCAGTGGGAAAAAAACAAACAAAGAAAAATAATTAAGTGACACGAAAAATAAAACAGTTATAGAAGGAGGCAAGGAATAAACTAGAAAAATCAAATAAAGTCAATAAAAAGAGTAATAAAAAACAGCAAGCAGTGCAAAGTATATTTTTAAAAAGTTTGGTGAATATTTAGTTACAATTAATAAGGAGATCACAAATAGTAATACAAAGCACAAGGAGTGAAGAGAAATGAAATCAAAGATGGAAAAAATAATTTAATTACACGAAAAATAAAATAGGACAATCGTAATATCTAAAAAAATTTAAGGCACTTTCACATTAACAACTATGGTTTAAACATCTAAGTTATAAGAGATAAGATTAAATTAAAAAAAAAAAATTAATGGAAAGCAAAAGGTAATAAAAAACTGGATACAGTAAAAATGTATTTTTAAAAAGTTCGAAAAATCTTTAATAACAATTAATATCGAGAAGAAAAATAAGAATAAAAAGCAGAAATAGGGAAGAAAAATAAAACGAAAAACAAAACAAATAAGGAAAAAATATTTAAATGACATAAGAATAAAACAGGAAAACCGTGAAATGTGTGCAAATATATTTTAAAAAAGTTTGTTAAATACTGATTAACAACTAATAGTAAGAAAAGAAATAATAATACAAAGCAAAGACAGTGATGAAAAATTAAAGGAAAAATAAAAACAAACAAGGAAAAAATATTTAAATGAGACGAAAAATAAAACAGGAAAATCGTAAAATGTTAAAAAAATTGAAGGCACTCTTACATTAACAACTATGGTTTAAAATTCAAATTTAATGAAGGAGGAGGCAAAAATAAATTAGAAAAATTGAATGAAATCAAAGCCTAAGGTAATAAAAAAATAGCAAGCAATAGAAAATATATTTTGGAAAGTTTGATAAATACTTAATTAAATACTTAATAACAATTAAAAATAAGAAGAAAAATAATAATACAAAATAGAAGCAGTGGGAAAAAAACAAACAAAGAAAAATAATTAAATGACACGAAAAATAAAACAGTTATAGAAGGAGGCAAGGAATAAACCAGAAAAACCAAATAAAATCAATAAAAAGAGTAATAAAAAAACAGCAAGCAGTGCAAAGTATATTTTTAAAAAGTTTGGTGAATATTTAGTAACAATTAATAAGGAGAATATAAATAGTAATACAAAGCACAAACAGTGAAGAGAAATGAAAACAAAGAGAGAAAAAATAATTAAATTACACGAAAAATAAAATAGAACAATCGTAAAATGTAAAAAAATTTAAGGCACTCTCACATTAACAACTATGGTTTAAAATTTCAATTATAGAAGGAGACAAGATTAAAATAGAAAAAAAAAATTAAATTAATTGAAAACAAAAGGTAATAAGAAACTGGAAGCAGAAAAAACGTATTTTTAAAAAGTTTGACAAATCTTTAATAACAATTAATAAGGAGAAGAAAAATAATAATAAAAAGCCGAAATAGTGAATAAAAATAAAACGAAAAAAAAAAGACAAACAAGGGAAAAAATAATTAAATGACATAAAAATAAAACAGGAAAACCGTAAAATTAAAAAAAAAATGAAAGCACTAACTAACGCCAGCAGTGCAAATATATTTTTAAAAAGTTTGATAAATACTGATTAACAATTAATAATAAGAAAAAAAAAATAATACAATGCAAAAACAGTGATGAAAAATTAAAGGAAATATAAAAAAACCAGGAAAAAATAATTAAATGACAGGAAAATTCGTAAAATGTCAAAAAATTGGTAAACACTATTACATTAGCAACTATGGTTTAAAAAGCAAAATTATTCAAGGTGATAAAAATAAATTTAAGAAATTAAATGAAATCAAAGCCAAAGGCAATAAAAAATAGCAAGCAGTGCAAAATATATTTAAAAATATTAAATAAATATTTAATAATAATCAGTAAACAGAAAAGTAATAATACAAAGCGGAAACTGTGAGGAAAAATTGAAGGAAAACTGAAAACAAACATGAAAAAGCAATTAAATGCTACGAAAAATAAAACAGCAAACGCGTAAAATGTTAAAAAGATTTGAAAGCACTATTACATTAACAACTATGGTTAAAAATCAAAAGTTTTGAAGGAACTAAAAAATAAACTTGGAAAATTAAATAAAATCAAAGCCGAAGGTAATAAAGAAGAACGAGCAGTACAAAATATATTTTAAAAGAGTCTGATAAATTCTTAATAACAACTAATAATAAGAAGAAAAATTTAAGGAAAAATAAATGCAAACAAGGAAGAAATAATTAAATGATACAAAAAATAAAATAGGAAAATGGCAAAATGTTAAATAGATTTGAAAGCACTATTAAATTAACAACTCAAGTTAGGCCTATTCTTCATGAAATTTTGCTGGTTTGGTTGATAAAGATTTCGTAGCAAAGGCATTATTTTGTTATACGCCCTCCCCATCTATTTGGCTTGCCCTGTTCATAACAAGATATGTCATGTATTGGGTTTTGTTGCATGGTGTTTATCTTGAAGAGCCCAACACAGTTTGATGCTACTTTGAGCCCTTGTTTTGCCTCGTCCACACTATCTGCGATCAGAGGCGTATTAACACTTGAAAGCGCCCAAAGCCCTGGGATATTTTGGCGCCCGCCTCTTTTTTATAAAGACAAAAGTGCAAGACATAAAACATTATAGTTTCAAGTTAACACTATAGCTATATCAAGACAGTATATGGAGTTTGTTTAGATATTACATACATATTAAAAAAAGAGAAAGTTAAAGGAATACTTTTGAAGAAAAGGGGGACCTTAAGAAAACAATTTTTTCTCGATTTATTTGCTGCAAAGGCTTCAATTATTTCTGTCACGTCTAGATTTCTAAGCAGGTCTGATTCTATTGACATTAAGGCTAAGTCACTAAGTTTGAAATCGATTAACTTGTATCTTAAGTGATTTTTAAACCTCTTAAGAGTCCAAAAAGATCTCTCTCCTGAACAGTTTGTGACTGCTTTAGATATAAACAACTCTCAATGCTGTTTCCAAATTTGAAAATATGTCAGCTCCAAATATGTCAGCTAGACAGCAGACTTCTTAAGTGATTTCAGTAAATTCCTTGGGTCCAGCGGAATAGTTGGAATATGGAATATGAATTTTTATAAGTATTGATCAATCTCAAGCAACCTTGCTTAAGATTCGCATCACTCAAAATGGCTAGATTCTTAAGGAACCCAAACTCTTTATTTACTTCTTAATATTTATTAATTTATTTATCTATTAAGGGGTGAAATACATTTACTCGGAATTTTGTTTTTCCGTCTATAAAATCTCTTTCATTTTTTGCTTCGTCAAAAGATGCTTTTCTTTTGCTTTTCCTGGATATAATATCACAATGAAAAATATAATTTTGGCATAAAGTAGCAGCGTCAGTAAGATATGATTCATTTAACTCAAGCACTGATTGTAAATCGATGTTAACTGCTGGGAGAGCTTTGCTTGTTTGATTAAATATTTCCAATATTTTATGCTAAAAACAACTTCAAACTTTAATGTATCTCTTAAATTTTTTGCTTCCGACCTGGCGGCAGATTTTTGAATTTCATCCTGAGCTATTGACAGCAAAACCTCAGATATTTCGTGATATAATGTGTATAATGCTTTACTAGTATCTGCTCGTGCACTCCAGCGCGTAACTGATAAATTTTTAACGAAAAACTTGGATTCAAGCAAGGACCATCTTTGTGATAGCGAGAAAAAGTTGTATAATTCCTGTTCCACAGCAAAAAACAAAGTGGAATTTACACAAATGTCACCTGATGACGTTCCTACTACATTCACTGAATGGACTACACACGGAACATACGTCGCCAATGGATTAATTTCTTTAATTATTGCTTGCAGCCCTGTATAGCAGCCAGACATGTTAGCAGCATTGTCATAACTTTATCCTATACAATACATAACATCAATTTGTAACTGTTAATTTTTCGATAATGGCCGTAAATAACAGATTTATCTCCAGCATTGGTACAAAAACAAATAAATCGCTCAATGTGTGTACCATCAATGAGGACATAATGAATAACAAAAGATAGTTGATGAATGGGACTGATATCAGGGGTAGAGTCGACAATGATGGGGACATATTTTGTTTTATGTATTTCATTTATTATCTTTTTTCTTAATTGATTTCCTATATGAACAACTAACTCCTTAACAGTTGTATGAGATAAATATGAAGGGACACCCGTACCAGCTTTTCCAACCCTAGCGATGCAAATAGTTCCATTGTATAAAGAACATATTTCCAATAAACAGTCTCCTCGTTTGATGTTTGCATAAAATGTCTGTCTACATACTTTTTCGCACGACTTACTCATTTATACTACTATTATTTATATATTCTTGTAGTATTATAGTATTCTGTAAGCTTTGGTATTAGTCTGGGAGAATAGGCTACAATAATTATTATAAATTACAATAGATTAACTTACGCGGTTTGTAAGTTTGTTAGGTTAAAATTAACCGGTTACTCAAACGCTTACTTTCATACCTTTGGTTACAAAAGGCGCTCTCCCTTGGCCGGGAAACTGCGGCGCCCTTTCAGATTTGGCGCTACAAGCCTAGGCTTGGCCGGCTTGTACTATAATACGCCTCTGTCTGCGATAATCTCAGATGGTTCAGTTTCTCACCATCTATGTTCATTCGCATGTCATCAAAAGCTATGGGTTTGAACATGTATTCTAGAAAGGTGGTGAATATTCTTGGTGAGATGACATCTCCTTCGCGTATTTCGTTAGATGCTTTGTTTCTGGAATTCTTTTACTGCGGTTTTTATACAATTTGTAATGAGGCCTTCTATATCGGGATCTACATTTTCCATAGGGGCTAGCTATGACTTTATTCTTTGTTGCAGTGTTTTCAAGTGATCTTCCTGAGCTAGTTGCTAGTGGTTATTAATGAACTTTCATCGCTCGTTCTTGATGCCAATCAAGAGATCTTGGAATGAATTAATCTGTAGTCGCTGCCTATTGAGAGCTCGGTCCTGTTAGATACGATAGAGTCAGAGTCGATTCCGTCGGGGATGGCCCAGGTCCATTTTCGGTGCAAAGGTTTGCAGTAGAAGCTATTCATTGCAAATAAAATTGTATTGAAGAAGGAATTTAATAAATATTTGATCTCTTTCTTCCCCTCATCCAACTCCGTTGGTTCCCAACGCTATTTCGGTTTGAAATTAATGTCCAATATTAGGATTTTGTAATAGTTAGTTCTTTTGCAGTATTGCAATGATTATGGCCTTTTGGAAGAGGTCGACTTCAGCATCCGTTTGCGCAGTATCCTGGATAATTCAGCCTCCGTGTGAGCCGTATATCTGTATTATTTTTGATTTGAGGTATGTTACTCTGTTACTGATATTATGAATTTTGGTGAGATTTTATATACTCTTTTTGTATATCAAGAACTCAATTCCTCCTTCCTTTATGACACGAATATGGTTTGTGTTATAGGCATTGTAATATGGTTCGATCTTCCCAACTTCATGGGGGCACCTAATGAAAATTAAGAGCATTTATCAAATTCAACACCTCTTCAAACCTTCTACGTTAAAATAAGGTTCCCGATTCCAGTTCCCATGTTTTACATAAATCGACTGATACCGCTCGTTGTATAATAACGCGTTATCAAAAAACAAATCTACTACCGAAACACTATTTAAAATTCCGAGTGATACGTTTTACACGTGCACATTTCCGAAAAAAAATAGGTAGATATTCTATCTTTCAAAAATCTTGTTCACACACCAAACATTTGCCCGAGTGACAAATTGCGAGCCCTGCGTCGGAAAACAAAAGAAGGTAAAAAGGACGGCCTAAAACACTGAAGACGATGACGGGCCCTTTATAACGGACATTAAATATGGAAGTTAGGGAGTATTTGCGTGGTATTTTGTTTGTTATATTTTGTAACAAATAATTATTGACATAAACTATTCAAAAAGGTGTGAATCACCTTGAGCGCTTCGCGTTGTATACAATTTAAAAATGTGTTTAAAATTTAGGCTACAGATAAAAATACACTTGAATTATAAATAACCTAAAATACAAAGAGGTTCAGAACATTGATGACCTAAATGCTAGGTTCATTTACGTTATGTCCAGGTGATGTTGCTTAGCCGACAGAAAGACATCATAAAGTGAAAACCTCTAAATCTGCTTTAACATCTGGAGATAAAATATGTTGACATTATCAAGCAAATTGTCACTTTTCCCAAAAAACACCATCATGAACGGGTCTGGTAGTAGTAGTTGAGGGCAGGCCAAAAGCCCCTGGTGATAAACCTAGATGACACTTCAGATTTCTTGTTAATTACCAGCCCCACTCTTGGCGTCCTGACCTACTGAGGTCTCTGCGCGCCATGTCTTCATTCTGCAATATTGCAAATGCTCTTGCCCAGGTAATGGAGCGGGATTTCATCCACCCCTCCTTATCTCCGACAGGTACTGTTCTCCTGTAGGCCCATCAGCCTCATGTATAATCTTAAACGGCGGTGCTCTATAATGACTCCTACCAGGGTGCCTAGAGACCTTCTATTCTTCGTCAAGAGTTATCCCGTCCTGTCTTTATCAGGCTCGGCAATAAAGTTCTATGCCTGTCTGCTTCCCTTAAAGTTTCTTCGCTCTCTGGAGACGGCCTGACTAATTCTTTCTTCAAATGTTGCTCTTGCTTGGGGTCTTGAAGTGCATTAAAAGACCTCCAGGACTATACATGGGGAGCCAGAGCTCAGCCTGGCGAGTTCGTTTGCCACCTCGTCCCCTGCCACCCCACGGTATCCCGGTACCTATACCAGTTTCACTATTTTGCTCTGAGCTAGCCGCTCCAGGGATATTCCTGCATTCCTGGACCAATTCAAAGTTAGGCCTGGATGCGCAGCCCACCCTAAGTGCAACTTGGCTGGCAGAGCAAATTACTACTCCCTCTTCACTTCTTTATCTGACCCCATCCATTGTTGCAATTATAAGTATTGTGTACACCTCTGCTTGGAATAGGTATAGTAATTTACAAAATATGTGTTTCAGTATACTCCATAGATGAGAATATATTTTCAATTTTGATGCATAAGCTACTAACTCTCTTCATTGTCTGTCTAGTAAATATCTAGCAAAAATTCTTGATTATATCCGTTCTTTACTGAATTTAATCAAACTTTCTTTTATTTCAACTATCTGCTTTTCCGTTCACACTCAATACCTTATTACTTTACTTCTTCTGCAATTCTCTTAAATTAACTTCACCACGGATATAAGAATTCTAAACTTGATTCTAGTCTAGAGTACGGGAATTTTCCATCCGCCAGTTTACCTTCTTCAATTAGCACCAACATGAGAGACGCTACATCGTTTACGTCTTGAGAAAATGCGTTTAAAACGCCCAAAACTGTCCCCAATCAAGGTTGGAAAAGAGGAGAGTACACGAGATATTTCCTTAATATCTGTGCAAACCAATGAGTGGTATGTCAGCCAGGAGCGATTGACGAAATTGTGAGAAAGACATTAAAAGTAAAATTGCATTAAAAAACGTGTAGAGTCTATAGGAATCTCTTAAAAATGATGTTGAGAGATGGATATAGTTCGGCAAAATTACTTCAAACCCAATAATTGAACTCTATCTTATTAAAAATGGGCAAAGTAAAGAAAATACTAAATATGGAAAATTGAAGAAAATAATGGGAATCAGTAAAATAATATTAAACCTCAATTTTTCAAAAATGAAACCAATGAAAGTCGAATGACATGGAAAACGTGCATTCTTTAACCTCTGAAGCATCAAACGAATAAAACAAAAATAGAATATTGAACCTGACAATAAAAATACAATAAAAATTACATGAAGAATTTCCATAATGAGTGCTTTGCTTCATTGGGTAAGAAAATATCTGAGGCTGAGGCCTTTTACTACTCTGAACAAAAACAAAATTTGAGACCAACAAATTGTAATGAAGTCATTGATTTAGTTTAAATAAAATATCAAATATGAAACCCAACACATGTACATATCAATCTAAGCGAGTCCCTTGTCCCATATAATAATTAATTTAGATTAGATGCAATCCCGCTCAAAGCATTTGTGGACCAATCGCCTTGGTGCATGGCACGGATTAATTTTCGTTCAAATGGTGGCTTGTTGTTTAAACACCAGTTTGGCTTTAGCTAAGGCTTGAGCACTGAAAATGCTTCAAACACACCACTTGAACAACAGAGATTAATGTATCGCGGTGTTCTTGTATTTAGCAAAGGCATTTGACACTGTGTCCCATCCCATTCTCATCCAAGTACTGGAGAGGCATGTTTAGTAAACTAAAATTATCCAGAACGGGTTATGTGTGGAAACGGTTCTTGGCCCATTGCTGTTTGTCGTGGGGGATTGGGTGATTGCAAATGTGGCCAATGCAATGGTTATTTTTTATGAGAATAAGACATGTGACCTGGTCGAAGTATGGATTTGTCGAAATGAAACGCTTTTTTTATAAACATTTAAAAATCAAACTGTGAAGCATATACAGCCGTTAAATATCGATAGATAAACGAATTGAGCTCAAGTCGATTTCGATATCAAGGCGACAAAATATATTAGTAAATTTCAGTTATGTGAAATAAATTGCTGCCAAGAGCTTTACAGCTAAATTCAGTAAAAATTAACTCAATCAGCTTTTCGGACACTAGCCAAATGAATTCTCTAACTAATTAAAGATAAAAATAAGTATCTTTTAAAGGTAAGCTCTCTAAGCAAGATAACTAGATCAATAAATGAAGCGAGAATTAACGGGAATATAAACGACAGACGTCAAAGAGTCTACAGTTGTTATAAATTCAATAATTAAAATTATATATAACAAAAAGCAATATACAGTTATTAAGGCAAATTATCGACAGCCATTTGATTATATATACATACATTAATTAAAGTGATACATAACAGTAAGAAAGACACGGTAATTTAGGCAAACCACCTACAGTCGCCTAACTATATAATCATAAATTTATATGATATATCAAGATAAGAAATATGGCAAATAACCTACAATCATTTGACTATATACTCATTAATTTAGATGATACATACCGGTAAGCTATATACACAGTGAGGGAAACCTCTTGTTTAAAATATTATTTCCTTAGTCTTTATACATTCAGTTTTGGGACACCCTATACATATGTAAAGAAAAAGAAAAGAAAATCAAATCATAAATTGAAGTCGGGTTTTACGAGGTTTTTACCTAGGAGATCCTCAATCGTATCGTTCGAGAGCGGGGACATAAAATCTGAAACCGGCGCAGTGAACAGTGTATTTTGGGATTAGTTTTTCTTTTATGATGTAAAGAGCTGTTAGGTACAAGTCAGTAAAACGAAATTTATAATATTGTTATTAACCTAATTTGCAGAAGTAATTCTTCCATTCTCATGGATAATTCATATTTGACGGCTTAACATGTGTACATATTTAATGAAATCGTTTTTTGCTGTGAACAACACAACTTTAAATGAAAACGAATATGTATTATTTGCTATCTTTTCGTGCAAGGCTTTTAATTTTAGTAAGACTGAGAGTGTACGCAAGGGCCTTGATGAATCTACTAACCATTTCCTACCCTGACTGGTGAATATCCTAGTTTTGTAAATGAAATAATCATTCTAGAGATATTGGCCCAAATTGCAAATAAATAGCTGGTTAGCCTCCGTAATCCAGGACCTCAGTACCTGCTAGCGTCGTCTGGGTAACTAACATCAACCTCTTCAATTTTAAATGTATGGTTACAAGTGTGGAACTATAAATTGTGGCACGGGAGACAGTAATTTTATTATTTAATATACTAATAAAGGTTATACAGCATAATTCGATTTAGGAATTTAGATCGACGTACTCTTTCCCCTCGTGAATTCCAGGCTGAGTCCGGCACGTTTTTCTCTAATAAATTAGGTGTATTAGGAATCTGTGTTTTAATTTACCTACATCACGCACCTTTCCCTCAAATTTCATTAATTTTGTTATAGTCGAACGCATTATGGCTCAATCATACTACGAACATACAGGGTGTTATCAGAAAACCAAACGATGAAAAACGATAAGTAATATCCTTGTTGGGGTGTTTCCCCAACTGGCGCATATACTCATTTCTCTCTCTCAATTTTTGAAACTCCCCTCGATGTGCTTGAGGCATCCGTCTATTATTTTCTTACCATATTGTAGATTAAAAATATCCGCAACTTTTTCTTTTTGGACGCTCATTGTCAGTCTTTTAGTTTTGGACCAACATTTTCTATACATGGATTCAAGAGATCTTTTAAAATTAGAGGTTCTTATATATCTAATGTTTGTACGAAAACTCCACCTATTAAACATCCCTTATTTAGGAGAAAACATCTTACAGAACCCGTGAACCCGAGAAAGGTTTATCTAGAAGAAATCTAAAGTTAACAAATGTAGAGGGAATGATGTTCAAGTTTCGGCAAAATGTAGTTTTGACACGGAACATTTGTAAAACATGCCTTTAAATAATTCGTATGTTCTTTAGAGGATCGCCTCAGTATCCCTTCCCCATAATTTTTTTTTGTATACAAAATTTGAAAGTCTAATACTTCTTAATTACTCATTTATTGAGTTTGTTCTTAACATTTTGTCCTTCTCCATTTTAACCTTTGATTAATTCATGAGAGCCATAAATCACCCATTTTGCGGAATGTACTCGTGGCATTTAAAAAAAAAACATTACACGTTGTGCATGTGCACGTCAGTTATACTCAATAACAAAGATTTATAGCTCTGATAGCTCGTTAATAATTAATTTTCTAATTACCACAAACTTTGTAATCGATGCGTGTCAATAATTAAGATTTTTATTGTTTTTAATACATCGATAACTGTTTCAATTATTCATGGAGTTATTTTTAGAATCATTTCAGAGCTGCACTTGTCTTAATGTATTTCTATTGCACGTTCCCATAATCTATAAGGCTAAAGTACCTATGGGAAAAACCGTTCATATATAGAATTAATTTGGGGAGAATTAAAAATAATGTATTTATCCGGAGAGTGGCCAATAGACCACCGTTGTTGAGGGAAAAAATCTAGAGATGATAATTCCATAATTATGCTGTTTTTACAATTTTTCAATAAAGTTTTAAAAAACTAAATGCCATTTACTAGCTTCCTCCGATATGGCAAATAAATAAGTCTAATTCAAAAGTTTGTAAATTTGCCCCCCCTCTAGTGATGTCGCAATACGAGACGAAAGGTCACTAATATTTCTCTGGTCTCGTCTCATAGGGCCAGAGAAAATGGATATCTTGTCTTGGTTCTGAAAAATTCCCTTCTCTCGCACCCTCAAGCGTTCCTCTAGTCTCGTCTCTTCTCTCGTAATAAAAATAGCTCTCAAAATTAAATAGGAAAGAGCATTTGGAACGAAACTTTTTTAAAAGGGGAATCTAAAGATTTTTCAAGCAATTCAATTATTATATTACTCAAGCTCTGTAACCAGTATTTTCGCCTTAAGTAATTCAGTAACCTAAAAATCGACTAAAAATGCGCAATACCTTACCTGGCATCGGTCTAAAAAGTTGTAATTTTAAAGCGTTTTAGATACATAACGATATCTGCTAGAAATTTGAAGTACGTTTTCATGTTTCAGGTGAAAGTTAAGCGATTTTTCATTCAATTGCTCCTAAAATGGTACCAAATGTGATCACGTCATTTGCTGTCACAGCAATTATTTTAGTATCACTTGCGGTGTAGATTATTTGTAAAATTTTCAGGTAGAAGGTGTCAGATGCGGTCAACTAATTTATATTCGATACTCCATCCAAACTAAAACAGTTTCACACTTATGCAAAATATATTTATCTAAACTAACCCAAAATCTAAACTCTATTAGGTACTGCTGTAACCAGCTTGAAGCGGTTGCCAGTTAGGGTAGGGCGCCACTAAATATTTTTTCAAGAAATTTATCAATGATCCCTGAAAATAGAGTAAAAATATTTAGAAAAATACCCTGTTAAAGAATGTTGAAAATTTTTGAATATGGTACAGACTAGTTATTATTTTAACTGAAGTTTACCTAAATAAACATCAAAATTACAAATTACTTATTTATTTAAAAATATAAACGTACGCTAAGAACAACAGGCCAACTAATCCTATCTCAAATCAATTTGAGGTTATGGCTGGGCTCTTAAACCAATAAGAAGATTTTCTTTTAAGGTATTTCACAGATATTACAAGAACTGTAAATCAAAGCAACATAAGATACTACTTGTTAAACCATGTCTAATAACCTTAATATTGCCCAAACCTGTGTCAGCTACCTCTGCACAGCATGTATAAATGAAATGATTGTTAATCAAACTTAACCTAAATGAATCCCGTGGCAGCGACAATATCAGTAGATCAATAAACAGTCCTAAATAATACCAAATCAATTAAATATGTACGTATACAGCCGCTAAATATCTATAGGTAAACGCATTGAGCTCAAGTCGATTCCGATATCAAGGCGACACATTAAATTAGCAAATTTCAGTTATGCAAAATAAATTACTGTCATGAGCTTTACAGCCAAATACAGTAAAATTAACTTAATCAGCTATTTGGACAGTAGCCAAATGAAATCTCTAACTAACTAAAGATAAAATTAAGTATCTCTTTTAAAGCTAAGGTCAATAGACAAGTTAGCTAGATCAATAGATGAAACGAGAATTAAGGAGAATATGAACGATAGACGTTAAACGGCCTACAGTTGTTTAATTATAAATTCAATAATTAAAATGATATATAACGCAAAGCTATATACTGTAATTAAGGAAAATGACCGACAATTTAGGCAAAACTACCTACAGTCGCCTAACTATACACATAATCATTAATTAAAATAATATATCAGGTTAAGAAACATACGATAATTAAGGCAGATGACCTACAATCATTTGATTATATGCTAAATAAAATTATATATACTGGTAAGCCATATACGTTAATTAACGCAAACTACCTGCAGTCGACTAGATACAACTCCATTAATCAAAAGGATATATAATGGTAAGAAATATATGATAGTTAAGGCACTTAAATAAATGAAAATCGATTTTACTTGATTCTGGTCGACTTGTAGACCCTGGCGCTCCCTGCGTAGTATCTCTCCGCCATGTGATTGCCCTCAATACGGTCAACTGACGATGACGGCGGGATTAGCTAGATCAGCGTGAAATTCTACCTCACAGAAGGAATTCTACCCCATAGAAGAAATTCTGTCCCCACACAGAAGGACCCTAGGTAAATGACACATAACTTTAGCAATTTTACATAGAAATATTCGTGTCGAACATACCTTAAAAAAGGGGGCAACACAGCAGTTCATCACACAGCGTTTAAAAACAATATGGCCGATAATTTTAGAAAATAAACATTCTACTTAATTTGCTTAATACTGCAATGACACAATCAGGTGGCAGTTAGACCTGGGGGTATAAAATAACAATGATAATTATTTCCGATACCGAAAATGGCCTGCTCGCCTTGAGTGTTCAGGCGAGAAAGGCTATGAATTTTCTCAAAAAAGAATAATTATACACCACTTCTGTCACGTGGCGCTCCAAACGGATATACATGTCGAGCAAGTTGGTCCTCCGGAAATAAGGTCTCGAGAAGTAAGGTAGCGAGAGTATCGATAACACAAATCGACCAGTGAAATGAGAAAATCGCAATACTGTATTTAATAACATTTACAAGGTTACAGTGCATCTAATATCCTTGTTATTCCTTTACATAAAAATTGTAAATAATACTGCCGTTTTTTAATGTAAATATTCACTACGTTTATTGTCGAAATTTTCGACAGTTTAAAACGCGTTTGAAATTTAAGCCGCGTAAATTGAATTTCAACTCAGAAACTTTATTTCATAAATTATGAAAGTGGCTCGAATCCCGGGTTCATTCATCTAAATCCAGTTTTCTGTGTTTGCGTAAGTTATGCTAGTTTAAGAAACTCTTCAGGTTGGTGTTAACAAATGTAACCTTAATAACCTGTTTAAAATATTATGTGAGTTGTTGGGACGTAAAATATTGCAATCAATTCCTCCTTTGTGCTCCTTCTCACAACATACTAATACATTAATAAAAAAAAATTGAGCGAGTCTCCTAGTACTCGAGGCACTGATGTGTAAACATATCCTATATCGACATCTTCTTCTTCTTCTACTGACTGCATGATCATTCACCATCCTTCTCTATATTGCATTAATTCAGGATCGTGTTCCATTCCCATCGGTCTCAGATATGCAACAAGGTTATCTCTCCATCTCATACGTGGTGTTCCCAGAGATCTTCGCCCTTCTGGATTCTGTACCCAAACCATCTTGAGCAATCGAGAGTCTGGTTGTCGGTGTACATGACCAGCCCATTTTAGCCGTCCGGCCTTAATTTCTTTTACAATGTGTGGATTCTCATAGAGATCAGCCAGTTCGTTGTTTGTTCTTGGGTTTCTGTAGACTGCGTATAGTTATAATGTCACATCCGCTTTTACACTTCCCTCCATTTTCCCAAGATTTACCCTCCTACCGCCGCGTAGGATGTGTGCACATCAAAAACAGTAATTACTTAAAATAACTTCTTGATTTTAAATACATAAATCAGCTGAGGATAATTTCTCATTGCTCTGAAGTAAGACATGATTAAATTCTTGTTTATGTCGTGATATGAAGCCGCTTGGTTCAAGTCAAACCTAAAATATGTCGGACTTGATTTGAACACTCTAAGCCTCTTGGAAAGTTAATCACTGCTTTATTTCCCATCATGTCAACTGATCAACAGCTCTTAAAATATCTCGAATCGGCAGGCATCATAAGCGATCGCCAGTATAGCTTCCGTAAGCACAAGATCTCTTGACTTATGTGACCTATCTATGGACCAAAGTCATCGAGAGCTACGGCGAATCTCGTGCAGTGGCTCTCGATATATCCAAATCATTTAATAGCGTGTGGCATGATGGATTGTTAAGCAATTGACAGCATGCAAACTGCCACCAGCACTGCTTCTATGCATTCCAATTTCTTAAGGGATCGAAGAATCTGAGTTGGTATTGATGGACATCTCTCGGAGGAATTTAAAATCAATGCCGAAGCTCCTCAAGGGTATATATTATCTCCCGCATTGTTCCTGCTCTATATCAACGACCCCTTAGACAAGAGAATCGATTCTATTTACAACTGTGCAGACGACATGGACAGCTCTCTTATATCCTCATTAATGTCACGGACTCCAATGACCGCTGCTCGTTCCCAACGCGAGCGAGAAAATCAGATTGCTGACATCAATGAGGAGGATATGAACGCCATCGCGGAATGGATTGAGGAATACAATGTCCAATTTAAAGCAGGAAAGACTCAAGCAGCTGCAGCTGTCTTCCCAATAAAAGCAAACACCGCTGGACCTGACTTATCAATGACAGGACAAACACTGACTCTGGCCTCATACAAAAGCTTGCTGGACATCAACGCAGAAAACAAGATCTCTTGGCGTAATCACGTCACCAAAGTAGCCAAGACAGCAGCACAAAAGCTGGGCATACTCTATAGAGCAAAATAGTTGTATACACCTCATCAGCTCTTACTGCTCTATAAGGTTCAGATAAGACCATCTCTGGAATAATGTTCCAAAGTGTGGATCTCGGCACCCAAACACTTGCTCAAGATATTAGATGCCATACAGAGGAGAGCAGTCACATACTACCTCGGCACAAATTGTGTTGCATATACCCAATCCAAAACAGGTAAGTTTAAAATCAAATTTCGAACACAAATACTATCAAAGTAGGGCTTGACAAAATGTACGTTTCCTTACTGCTGAAGGCACAAGTGATCAACATAGCAGGGTTATTGAAGGTGATATTAGAGCTTTGAATGCTACGTCTATTAAGATGGATGAATTGTCCGAATCCTTAAACGAGATATGTCGGTTGGGAATAACAGGGTTACACTTTAAAACACCGAAGACGAGAGTGAGATTGTCCACTAAGAAAGCTTTGACTATGTTGATACCCAAATGTGAAGTATGAGAAAATAAATAAAGTCCACTGCTCCATGTCTAACAAAGACATACAACCAAAAAGGATATTTGGTCAAAAAAATCAGGTGATCAACTGTTTTGTGTCTTGAAGAAAAGGAGGCTGATCTCACTGAAATATTGAAAAAAATTATGTGAAATTTGGCGAATATGAGGCTTTGAAAGCAAGTGTATGCAAGACCCTGAAAGAAAATGTACTTAATCCGATTAACTGGGCGAGAAAAATCAAAGAAGAGAGGGTAGCAGCGGTTTTGGAGGGAAATTTAGATCATTCACCGGGTAAAATCACAAGAACTCACGGTAATGGAACAATAGCGATCAATGATATGAAAATATGTATTGCCAACCCTAATTAAGAAGCCTTAATTTAAAACTTACTGAGTTGCAACTTGTTTGGCATGGTGAACGATAGGTATGTCAGAATCCTGGATTGATTGGTCCCAAGATTTCCTCTAAATAATTATGACACTGCTGCTTACTTTTGGAGAAGCGACTCTTATGCTGGTGGCTTCTCAATTGTCATACATACTGACTTGGGCAGGGGCTGTTACCTTAACCTGAACTCGATCTCAACAACAGGTAATGGATTTGCTATAATAATGAGGCAAACCAGAAGTGGCATTGGGATTATTATATGCTGCGTCTACCGCCCCTCCGGAGGGAATTGTAATGCCTTTCGTAGCTCCTTAGAATAACTTTTTTATTGCCTGAGTGGGCGGAGTGTGTCTGTTTTTGTTTGTAACCATTTTAACTGTAACTTTAATAGGGAAATTGTAACTGCTTTGAATGATTTTAGCTCGTATAATCTACCACAGAAATGACTGATCCTTCCAGGATTCAGGGTAATTCCTGCACCTTAATTGATTATATATTTACAAATGTTCCTGGGCGTAATACGGAAACTGGATCTTAATTTTGCTGACCATAGAGCCTATCGGGCTATTCTAGAGAGACCGGAGCAGAGTAGAGATACCTTCTAGTATTTTAAGACATTAGAAGTTATCACTATACCGAGTAATTACGTCAGTTTTTAGAATAATCAGGCACGAAAGGGAAGTTCAGAACATTTGGATTTACATTACGGAATTAAAAAACAATGAAATGAAGAAATGCTATTCTCGACATAACCATGGCCAAGGAATAACAAAGGAAAATAAGGATGAAATGACGAAAAATCTGTTGATATAAAGGCAATAATGGGCAGCATATGGAGTAGAAACGCTTAAGATAGAGGGTTGAAATAGTAAAGTTGGCAGTGATGATGATGGTGATGATGATTGTGTTATCTATAAGCGTATTGTTGGTTGTTTATTATTTTCCCATTAGATCTGCTGGTTCTCATTGTTTGCTTTCGGAATTCATACAAATGCTTTCCCAAGTAGTCCCTACAAAAAGTCTTCTAAGGCTAAGTAGAAGGCTAGCTGTATGTTGGAATCTTTCTGCGGATTATATTATTATTCGAATAGCTGCTATTTTATTTATTTAATTATTATTTATGCATTAGCTTTTTCCAAAAGAAGTGCGTGCTCGTTAAGATCGAATCCATTGCTAAATAATAGTTTATTTATATCATAAGAAATACAGCGTATTATAAAATGCCCTTTTATTTCATACAGCAACCGAAAAGTCTATAACGTTTTTCGCTTTCCCTGCTGAACATAAAAAGATAGTAAATGCCGCCCTGCCATATCAAAATTAATAAATGACTCCAACATCCTTTCGATATCATCCACCATTGTTGTGCCGAGTTATTGATACGTCATGACCGGCTTTTTAAGTCAACAGTCAGCTTGGGCTTGAGGGGAAGGAACTCCAAAACCGGAAGTCAGCACGCTTATACAGGCCATTGTAGCCGACTTAATGGTCTATAATAACTTCTTTTCAATGGTTTTTTACATCTCTATATTTTATAGGAAATGATATATTGCTGCTCTGAGCTCTGAGGTCACTTGAAATCGAAATGATATGCTTAAGGATATATAGACGACATATCCGCCGCCGGTGCTTATTAATGAATCCATGTTGCACCTCATTATACTTTATGTCTAAGGACAAAGAAAGTGGGACTAAAGTGTTGAAGGTTAATAATAACCTCTTAAAAATCTGGGAATTTTGATAAAAATTGCTAATATAGGTTTGAGAGCTTTATTAATGTTAATTTGAATTAAGCTATATCTACCTTGTTTCTACCCGTCATCGAGGAAATAATTTATATTTTAGCAAAATGTAGGTAAGTATAATAAAATTAAGAAAAAAAAAAGCTCCTCATGTTTTCTTTTATATATTCCTTAATTGATGCTTAAACATTCTCAATGAATCTTCAAACTTTTAGCCTCTTTCTTTTTGATGCTTTAATTATAGGATATCTTCACGCGACGTATAAGCATTATATTAGATATGAAAAATAGAATACAGAGAAATAAATCACAAAACTAGATATGGACAAATTAAAACCAAACAAATGTAGATATAACCGAAAAATAAAAGAACAACAAGTTCAAAACACTGTCAGAAATAGTTTATAAAGCGCAAAAGAACATGCAAAAAACGACAAAAAAACATGGGAGCTTATTGATAAAAGGGGGAAACCCTTAGAAGAGTGGCGAAACAGCAATAGATTAATTATTAATAAAAGTAACAGAAAAAGATAAAATAATAGAATCGAAAAATACAAGAACAAAAAGAAACAAGAAACAGTTCTAAAACTTTGAAAGACGAGCATAACGTAGGAACAAGGAATAAGAACGAAATGGAAAAAATCACAAAAATATGCTATTTAAAGCTATAGAATAAATAAATACAAAACGGGTTGTTAGACAGCAATATACGTTGTCACCGAAGCTTTTTAATTTACTTGAAGACGTTCTTAAACAGTAAGAATAGGAAGAACGAGGTATTAATGGACAGTACTTAAGCAATTTAAGCTATGTGGACGATCTCTTCTTAATAGCGAACAAACTGGGAAAAATGTTTGAAAAACTCCAGAAAGAAGTTAAAAATAGATTTTAAAATATATTACGATAAAACGAAAACTATGACAATCGCAATGAAGTCTTGACAATTGAAATAAGACAAATAACTGACAACGAATATATAGATTTGAGTTGAGATCAGTATTTATTAAACTTAATAAAGAAAACAAACCGACAGAAATCAAAAGATGATTCAAATGGATTTGCATATCATTTATTAGGCAAACTTGCCATAATGCCTCAAAACCAACGTGTTTAATCTGCATTTACCTATGGACCATATTTGTCTTTGTCAAGCCGCAGGGAAATATGGATAAAATAGCAAAGTTAACCAAGGAAAAAGACATAAGCAGCAAAACAGAAGTGAAGACTTCAAGGAGCAAAACTACTTTACTTATTCCCTGAAAATAATCATAGGATATGCAAATAGTACAGTAAAAATTATATTATGAACACATATCCGGAAGAATATGTTAGACCTAGATCGATGAGTGATGTGCACCATGACAGAGAAGTCTGAGAAGCTCAAATATGCCCAACGATGGAGGAAGAATGTCCGCATAGAGAGAGATAAGTTATCTTAAATTTCAGGCTTACCAGGAGGCCAGGAATATTGAATTATTATTTATTTGAAGATTGTAATTAATATTCTGACAAGTCCAAAGAAACTCGAAATAGTGTATTAGTACAGTCAAAAAATATAGTGATATTAATCTTCTCATGACTATCCTTATATTTATAGGCTATTAGTGTCCCCTTTGTGTTCGACTCCAGCGTAGATTTTTGCTAGACCCTGGCGATGACGTCCGAAAATAAATCCCGCCATAAAATAATGTTTCCTCCCACCATTAAAAAAAAAAACAACAAACCGATAACAAAAACAGCCACCCTCTCTCACGCCCCGTCTAATGACTTGGCCACGTGACCGGCGACTTTCGATTGTTTCCGATTGACCGGATCCGGAAAAAAGAAGCGAGCGCGACTAATCTCGGAACGGTCGTCGGGGCCATAAAAACGTTCGAGATTTGCATAATTGTCGTAAACAGAATTGTCCTACATCTGGGAAACGTGCCATAATAGTGACAATTATTTTTTATCGTCGGCTATTAATGATAGACAATTAGAGAGTAGACAGTAAGATATTGATTACTTATTTGCGCATGTACAGGACATATATAGAATTTCAGCAAGTCACAAAATAATAGCGCAAGGAATATCCATAGTTAATACACATTTGAAAAAGTTATTAACAAATTTGCGATAAAAATGTCCTTTTTTAAAATGCTCAGCAAAATCAATGGTACTAAGGTTTGGGGGTTAGTTTTTTTAAGTTGTTAACCTCTAAAGCTTATCGAAGCTGATTAAGCTTAAAATAATTTCAAAACCCATTTTGTCCTGCTAATTCAGCAATATTGATAACTGTGCGCCGCCGGGGTGTATGCCGGCCATAATGCTAAATTTCTATGTGGATTCTACACTAAAATATAATGCAAATCGGAATGGAATGCTCAGTAAAATTAATGGTACTTAAGAAATGGGGTTAGTTTATTTTAAACTGTTAACCTACAAAGCTTATCAAAGCTGATTTAGCTTAAAATAATTTCAAAATCAATTTTGTCATGTTAAATGAACCATATTGGTCACTGTGCGCCGCCGGGGTGTATGCCGACCATTCTGAAGATTTAGCAGTCAATTTCTAGGGGGATTTTACACTAAAAATAATCAAAACCTAAGTGTCCCCCCTGGAATGCTCAGTAAGATCAATGGTACTATAGGAAGAGGATTAGTTTTTCTTTAAGTTATTAACCTATAAAGCATATTAAACGTCATTTTGTTTAAAATATTATCAAAATCCATTAAATGAGACATATTGGTCGCTGTGCGGCGTCGGGGTGTATGCCGGCCGCTATGCAGATTTAGCATTAAATTCCTAGGTGGATTTTACAATAAAAAATAATCCAAGTCTAAGTATCCCTTCTTGGAATGATAAGTAACATCAATGATACTTAAGAAATGCGGTTATTATTTTTTAAATTATTAACCTATAAAGCTTATCAAAGCCGATTTACCTTAAAATAATTTAAAAATTAATTTTGTCCTGTTAAATGAACCATATTGGTCACTGTGCGCCACGGGGTGTATGCCGGCCATTACGCAGACTTAGTCTTCAATTTCTAGATGGATTTTACACTAAAAAAATGGTCCAAATCGAAGCGTGCGTCTCTCCCTGGAATGCTCAGTAAAATCAATGATGCTAAAGTAAGAGGGTTAGTTTTTTTAAGCTGTTAACCAATAAAGCTTATCAAAGATGATTTAATTTAAAATAATCTCAAAATGGATTTTGTACTGTTAAATCAGCCATATTGGTCCCTGTGTGCCGCGGGGGTGGATGCCGGCCATTATGCAGATTTAGCATTAAATATCTAGGTAGATTTTACATAAAAAAATACAGAATTACTGAAGAATTCCCAGATTTAAAAGTAATTCTTAAAGGTAGGCTATAATATCAAGAAACTTACTAGACAACTTACTAATAAAAAATATTACACTTATATGCCCCGAGGTAAGTGCTGGAAAATTTTAATCGAAGACAAGTATTAGAATGATACGAGATGGATCTAAACCGTTCAAAAGGGTCACGATACGTCTCTTTACATGCACACACATGACAACACACAAGTAACGCGAATCTATTATCCGACATGGCGCAAATGAACCGTGAAACTTTCGAATATTGACAGTTTTTCACAATTTCAACTTGCGAAGATCGATCACCGTTGTCCCCGGTGCTTTATTGTACGCTGCTGATAAATTAGACAGTGACGTAGGCGCAGATAAATAGTGAATTTTTGTGAATATCGTTTCGGTACTAATAATAATTGTCCACTTAATTTCCTCAACCACCGACAGACACAGAGGCACGAGTTTTCGTTGCATAAATTGTGGTTCTTGGACTTTGGAAAATGTCCGTCTCTTTTCGGATGATTACAATGTTTTCTCTGATGCGTGATATGAATGAAAGCAAGGCAAGACTTTGTCAAATGTCGCCTATGATCCCACCCGAAACATGATCATGTGCCGTTCGCACTTCCGAGTCCACTAGGGCGCAATAACCTAGCTATATTCTAGTTACAATACGTTAAAACAACCGTGAAATTAGAAATAGTACAATCTAAAGCGTTAATAAATCTTACCATTGTGCTAATAGAAAAGAAACTTTTAAATTCGTATTAAGTTAAAACTAATCGAATATTAAGGTATCAATTTAAAAAGAGACAAAGGCTACCAATTGGTCTGCAACTCTGGCCTTATCAGAGAAATATAATCGACGCGAAGGTGAAATTAATGAAGAAAAGTAAACAATAAAGTTGACTAATTAAATTAAACAGCAATTAAAATGTACAAAAAAAAACAAAATCTCTCACAGTTTGATATGCAGATCTGATCTATGAGAGCTCGTGTGCACTGTGCGCAACAAATGAACACTGAATGTGAAGTGTGAATACTTTCCTCAGTTGAAGGAGGACTCTTTACATAAGAATAGAAGGAAGAAGGACCTGTAAAACATCTAGGTCTATCAAGGGTTTTCTCAAATATGCTAAGGCTGCAATCAGTTAAAAAGTTGAGAGCATAAAATCGCGACACTCGAAAACAACCTGACGAAGATTGTGAAAATCCCAGTTACGAAGTGAGTCCAGACATTAAGCAAATAATTCACTAAAGGTAAGGAAGAGGTACTGCCTGAGCCTCCAGATGGGTCTGGTAGAAGATCTGCGCAAGGGTATTTCATAAAAAAACTGTTCTACCACGACACCTGACTATCAAACGCAATGACTGACTTTTGAATAGTTAACCTTCTTCAGTTTCTCTCGATGGAGGTAAAGGAAGGAAATAAGGACACGCGCAAGCTCCATCTGCAGGAAGCTCTTTTCCAAATTTTAAACTAGCCAACTCACACGAGTCACATGCCTCATTTCACTCATAAAATTCGGTCCAAGTTTTTCATCACGTCCTTTTAACAACCTATTCCCAGGAGAAATGATGTCATCCGAGATCCAAACAAGTCATGCGTTACACTGTGACACCATCAGAAGACATGCTTTATACAGTAACTGCTAATGTTAGTTAACAACAAGCTGCCTTAAGACATAAAAATGTATAAATCAGAGATCGATAACAGTTATATGGTTCGGAACGTACATCTCTAGTTGGTTGAACAACAGGATTTTAGACCAACTAATATATTGTCAACCATTGAAAATACTTTAAGGAGGGTAATGTATGAACAGCTAATCAAGTTTATTGAAGTAAGCAATATTTTAATCGAAAATTAGTGAGGGTTTAGAAAAAAGCATGATTATGAATCTATGATGCAAAATATTCTTTATGAATGGAAACATTTATTAGTTTATGATTATGCTGCTGGTGCTGTTTTCCTGAACTTAAAATGAGCTTTTGAGACTGTAGATAGAGCATAGTTTTGGGCATTCGAATTTGGGCATGAAACACCTGCATTTCGGTGAACAAATAAAATTTGTCTGCCGGGTGAGGTGTTTTTCCCAGATTAAAATATATGTATGGCATCCCCTTTAGATTATCCTTTAACAACCATAAAACCTTTCGGTGAAACGTATATTGGTCTAAGCACATTACTGGTATTGTAAATGCTACTATGTTCAAATTGGCTTTAAGATTTTGTTATATTTACAGACCTGCAGTTAATATCCTATCATAAATTATCATTAAAATACTAATGAGCTTTGCCCTTCGTACAAGAAGTATAGGATAATGATCTGCACCTTTAATAATGATATTTTGCCTCTTTAGCCTTGGGTCTGGTAAAATGAACCACCCAAAAGCATATTTGGAAGATAGAAGTAATAAGATATAATCTAAAAGAAAGCATGAAGAGGCAATGCCAAAACAGCCTAAATAATAAATGAATGATAATTACCTCAATGCAGAAACAAATATATTATACCACCATATTGATGAAGGCAGCGGTCTCAAACAGATGGTGTAGCCATAAAAGATGACCTTTTGGGACAGATCTGCCTTAATATCATCGTTGCACAAAATGACAAGGGGAAGTGTCAGGACAGTAACAAAGGAAGAAGAAGTAATAATAGTGGAAAGCCCAGCAGAGAGTAGTTAACAACAGAGAGAAGGAAAAAAGGAACATCAAAAACACACTGAATCAGTGGCACCAAAGTGTTCATAAAAAAATTTAAATCCTGGAGATTGGGATGAAAGGAGATAACGTAGAATAATCTGTGATGTAACACATTCATTATAAATGGGTACATCTATTAGATGATAATTATGCTGCTGGTGCTGTTTCCTGGATTTTAAATGAGTTTTTGAGACTGTAGATAGAGCATAGTTGATAGGGCATTGGCTTGGCTTATTGATTACCTTGACTACAGATTGCAGGTGACAAAAATTAATGGACAACTTTTATCTGAAATTGTGAATTATATTGGTGTGCCTCAGGGTAGTACTCTGGGACCTTTAATATTCTATGTGCCAGTCCAATACATCAACCCATTTAACTCCTGAATAATGATGAACTAACTAGACAACGGTAATGCACCAGCTTGTGTGAACACATGTTAATGTAAAGCCAGAGTAAGAAATTGCAGACGCATTTAAAGAGCATACATGCAGCTTGGACTAATTTATTGGACATTTAAAATACCTTGATTTAATTTGCCACAATTTCAAGGCCTTCCAATTTGGGCATGAAACACCTGCATTTCGGTGAACAAATAAAATTTGCCTGCCGGTTATGAGGTGTTTTTCCCAGATTAAAATATATTTATGGCATCTCTTTTAAATTATCCTTTAACAACCATAAAACCTTTCGGTGAAACGTATATTGGTCTAAGCACATTACTGGTATTGTATATGCTACTATGTTCAAATTGGCTTTAAGGTTTTGTTATATTTACAGACCTGCAGTTAATATCCTATCATAAATTATCATTAAAATACTAATGAGCTTTGCCCTTCGTACAAGAAGTATAAGATAATGATCTGCACCTTTAATAATGATATTTTGCCTCTTTAGCCTTGTAGAAGTAATAAAATATAAACTAAAAGAAAGCATGAAGAGGCAATGCCAAAACAGCCTAAATAATAAATGAATGATAATTACCTC
>JAEQML010059376.1:0-28734 GCA_016904865.1 Pissodes strobi
GTTATTGCGAACCTTGCTGGCTATTTGCTGATAGAACTAGTCAATATTTTAAGTTAAGGAGGGTCAGTGAAATATGTTAATGGAAAACTATGTCAAAAATTTTTAAAAGACGAAACCAGCGGTACACACATTGCGGCTTGTGGAACTCACCATGCCCGGAAACATGATAAATATTTGCTTGATCAAAATTTTGGAAAAAATTACAAAGAAGGCCGTATTTTTTTATGACAAATTTTATACAGGGTCTTAAATGTTACATCGACCTTGTCTTTATGAAATCTACCATTTAGACGCCATTCCGAAGACATTAATGATGACTCGGAACGGGGTAATTTTCTAGCTATAATACACCTATTATGATGGTGTTTTAGAAAAACTACTGGAAGTTCCAAAACAAAATTCTTAATTCCAACCATACAAAATGACTTTATTCAAATGTTGGCACCGAAGAGAAAACAAAATTTTTGAATATATTCGCGCAGCTCCATTTTATACAATGATTTTAGATATTACTGTGAGGTAATTCGTGAGGCGCTTTGGTTTATTCTACATACAATGCTATTTCTTCTGCATACAATGCTATTGGACGGTCAACTTTAACCATTGGTTACGTCATACAATGGTTGGTTCTCGGGCGCCACCGCATCTGGATTATAGTGGTAGAGGGCCCACTCCGCACCGGGCAGCTTTTATACAGTGGAGAAACGGCGAACCAGGAGTCTATTGCGCATATCAGTGCTGGTTGCCGGCTGCCTTTAGAAATTTGCTTAATATTAGAAGAAAGGGAATTATAAAGAAAACAAGCAATTTCAAAAACCAAACTAATACAGCATTTCTATTTCCAACTTGAATTATAAAGCATGGTTTATTCAAAGTCCTGAAGAGTCCTATGCTAACCTAAAGAATTATCCGAGTATACTCGTAAATGCCCTAAAGGAACTGAATCTAATCCAGTCTATTAAAACTTAACTAAAGTATCACCCATATTCAATTTATATTAACCTAAAGCCTCCACTAAAGAATATAGAAATAAAGTATTGCCAGAGGGGGGGAGGGGGAGGATATGGTATGCGAAACGTAACGGTAAGAAATAAGCTTAGAGACTAGAATCAACGTCGCGGTATCAAATGCGCGGTGCAAACAGTACTGCTATGACGAAGCTACTTTGATTACAGTATACGCGAATCCAATTACCAGGTACTCGTCTAACGATCTAACAGCGGTCCAATATAGCTCCTCATGACGTGGTACTGATGGTCGTGGATACACGCGGCCTGATAAAGAGAAGATCTGCTATCCATCGCAAATTTTATAGCGCGACGGTAATGTAAATGTGCATAATTTTCGATGCGGCCAAACGAATCCATGTCACTACGTTCTAGCGAAATTTCTACAACGCCTCTGTGGTGTAGAGGGTTGCGTGCTTGCGTGTCATTCCGGCGCTGCGCGTTTGATTCCCGTCGGTCGCGACAGATGTTTTGTTTATTGTTTTTTTATTAATTTACCTTTTTTTCTTAATTTCGGGTTAGTTTGGGTTAGCCTTGGGTTAGTTTAGGTTAGCACTTGGTTAGTTTCCTTTTCTTGAGCCCCGTAGCGAGCGGAGGACCATGCAAAGCCATAATAATAACATGGATAGTCAGTTACCGTCAGCGGCTCATGAATGTTACAGACTAGTCCGCCTAAATCGTGTAATCGCCTGATCCCTAGACGCTTGTGTGTTTATATAATTGCAGATAAAACGTAACAGGGTATTTTAGCTAACATTTATATTAGGTAAAGTGTGGCAAGTATAACTGGAATAGCGGAAAGAATGTGGACAAAAAATTGGCGATGTTGTCGAGTAACTTTAGTATTTTTTGAGAATTAATATTTATACCTATTATTTAGATAAATACATAATTTATTATACTCCTTAACTCATTGAAAATAAAAAGTAATATCCAAACTATAACTTTAATTCATAATCAATTTTACACATTATCAATTTAAATAAATTTGCAACATTTATATATATTTGCCCGATACATCCGGCAACAGGTGTATCAAGTTCCCCTCGTCCTCGTGACAAAGTGCATCAAGGCGATTGGCTTGAAGCCATTTTTCCTCTCTTTGCTCCTCAAACGTCGCTGTTCCAAATAAGTTTGCCACACTTTATAGTCGCTGGGATAACCATTTGCATGTAGCGGCTAGACGTTAGTGTTTAGCGCGATGCGACCCGGCAAAGACGACACAAAAAAGAACAACCCGCTTTTTCAGGCATGCGCAGTGAAATTTCATTTTTGGACATTTGACAAGCCGAAAATCCGAAATTCCCGATGTTTTGTTTAGTTACGTTACAGTTTTGGTTTGTTATCGTTTATGCAGAAATAGTTATTTGTTTTACTAGGCAGCAAAGTAGTAGATTGACTGCCGCGGCTGATAGTTCATAGCCGAGCGTAGCGAGGCTAGGAATTCAGCTAAGGCAGTCAATCTACTTTGCTGCCGAGTTGAACATATAATTTTTTCTCCGATTGTTTATAATGATATATGTATATTGTATATTTGCAAATTATTACAATTCCCACAATCTTTTTATTTTTCCTGTAGTGATAAATTAAGACAAAATTTGATAGAAATCGCAATTGTTGGAACGGTTGGTTGCTATGGAAATGTATATGTCCATAATAATTATAGTTTGACAACTTATGTCAGACGTTTTATTCCCATGGAGACTAATCACTTTGCTGCCTAGCAGCAAAGTACTTACTTTGCTGCCTGGACAGAAAAAGTAATACTTTGCTGATTGATATGGGTCTGCAAAATTAATATTTGCTGTCAATCGGAGAAAAAAGTTATTTGTTTGGACACACAACATAGAAAATCATAAGAAACTTCTGTGTAAAGAACTGTTCGTTAGAACAAACAATAATCCAGTGAAAATACTTGGTTTCCATATAAAAATCTGTTCCCTAGGACAATAATTTCTGGCTCTGGTGTACAGTGATATTTATGTAAACTCTTTGTTGTAAAAAAATAATTAAGACACTCATTTGATACAAAATGAGGAAGAACTATGTCAGTTTGTTGAATAAATAAGAAACCGCGAAATCACATCAACTCAAGATGGGACTGGTCAGGACCGCGATAAGAGGAATACTCAGTTGAAGTATTATTTACATTGGGCAGAAGATCTTGAGGATGAAGATTTTAATGTTGTTATCAACCACTTGCAGTTGGCAAAGAAGCACATAGATGAAATAGGATGTAAAACATCAAGCAAGAGGAAAATGGAAAAAGAAGAATATTTTCCTTCCAATAAGCGTTCAAAATTGAGTAGAAAAATCATTTAAAAAAATTTAACATCTTTTCTAAAAAATGTTAAAAAAGAGACACAATTTTAATTCTTTACTTTTCTCTTTCTGTAAAATAGATTCACTTAGAGGGGATTCTGTTTTCTCAATAATTTTATTTTTTGGGTAATACATTTTTATTTATTGACAAATCATTTCTCTTTCAGAACTTATATTATATTAGCAAATTGGAATATCACCTCTGGGCCCATTGTTATGGTCATCAGAAGCTTAGGATAAGATATTAAAGTTTCAATTATTGTCTCAAGATTACTGATTTCTTTATTGCCTTAATTAAGTCTTAAAATGTAGATAAATTAGTTAATATTATTGTAAGGAATGTGAGACATTGTGCAAGTGGGCCTAGCTGTTGACACGTGTTTTTATTACTAAGTACTTACTAAACTTAAGTTTTTCTGAGTTCATAAAATGAAATAAACAATATTTGAAATTACTTTTATGTAATTTACTGTTATTTTGATATTTCATATTTTTATAGGTGCCTCGTCTACTACCAATCTCAATATTTTCAGTTCTTATTATTGTTTTACTGGAATAGAATATAGAATCTTTATCATACTTTAAGGTTAACTTGTTTAAATAAAGATTGTTATTTACTAAAATTCCAAAAGTTTTAAGACATAGCTGGTCAGGTATAAATAAATATATTTAGTAGTTGTTTTGTTTTTCTTTATTTTTATTGACATTATATTGATTGATTGATATTATATTTTATAGATTAAAATTAGAAACAATACTAAAAAAAGGACATACTTAGCACTCCTACTTCTAATAATTTCTAAATTATACTAATTTAATTTCAAAAAAATCACATGTCGATTTATTTATTATTGTTTTATCATGGTGTATACAAAGTTAAGAGAAAACAGTTCACCATCTTCTAGAATTCTACTACTTGGTACATCTGACTCCAAGTTCTCAATTACCATTTGCTTCTCTACCGATGACAAAACTTCGTAATTCCTTCTCAATATGTCCAACATGTGTCTTTCAAAATGCAATCGTAGCTTTTCTATCATTATACAAATTGCAAACAATTCTTACAGACATCTTTCATTCTAATTGTCTCATCAGCTTTCTCTGTGTATTTCTGATACTTGGTAAGTAACCTAAAAACATGCAATTCATATTATACCTACTTGTCAAGAATTAAATTACTTTAAATAATACTTAGTTATAGGATTTATTCTTGTAATAACTCTGTTAAGTATAATAATAAAAAATAAATAAATATTGTACCTGTGATACCACTTGTAGCAATAGTAATACACTTTCGTGGGCCATTCTTTGGTTACATACTTCTGTGCTTAGCATAAGCTGTCATTTTTTTCCGAGTTTGCCCACGTTTCAAATTTTTCAAGGCTTAGAAAATGCAAAGCCGTAACTTCGATAGTTATAACAGACTGTCTTCAATATGCTGCTTTAGGTCTGCGTAGGTCATTAATTGAGTTCGTTCTTCGCACAAGGGGCACACAATATGTTGGTTTTTTCCTCCACTACGGTCATCTTGTCTTATGTTGATTTAATAATTTTAAAGTTTTTGTCAGCATTAAGTATGGGGCACTTGTGTGTCAATATTAGATTTGCTAAATTTACTAGATGTTGAAGTTTGCATATTTTCCTTCTGAGAAGTGTCTTAATTAATGTTTTACAACAAAGAGTTTACATAAATATCACTGTACACCAGAGATAGAAATTATTGTCCTAAGGAACAGATTTTTATATGAAAACCAAGTATTTTCACTGGATTATTGTTTGTTCTATCGAACAGTTCTTTACACAAAAGTTTCTTATAATTTTCTATGTTGTGTGTCCAAACACGAAAAATTTCTAGATAAACTAACCAACTGTAGCGTAACCTAACAAAAATCGGGAATTTCGGCTAAATTGTTGTCAATTCTCCAAAAATGGCGTTTCACTGCGCATGCCTGAAAAAGCGGGTTGTTCATTTTTGTGTCGTCTCGGTTTTGTTAGCTCGACGCGTGGTGGGAATCGCGTCATCCGCTGGCCGTTAGGTGGGGACCTCGCGCGCCCCGCTTTGCGACGAGTGGCGTGGCGTACTATCGGTACCGCGCGAGAACTGTGGAAAATTGTAAACCGATTTCCCGACTTTTCGCGACGAAATACCTTATGGAACTGGAATTAGAATATATTTTAAATTAGATTTTACGAAAAAGAATGATATTAATAGCCCGTAAAATAAGAAAGTTAACCCGGAGTGCATACCATGCTCCTAAAAATATAGTAACTTCGTTACCTACACAAGATATATGCAAAATTGTACAGTTGAGTTTTTTTTCATAAAAATAAAAATAACGAAATCATACAGATTGAATGTAAAGAATCGTATAGTTGATTTTACTCTATAATAAATGATAGAATCGCTAAAGGTTTAAAAAAATTTTAGAAGAAAAAAGTGAAAAGGGCAGGGCTATGAAGGTGCTGGTGTTATCAGCGGTGCTTATAAAGGTTTGCAAATCTAAAATTGTCGGATTAGATAAAAAAATGGGCTATATCATTCACTATTCTGCTCATAACTTAAATTTAGTTCCAAATGATGCTCTCAATGGAGTCTTAGAGGCAACATTTCGAATAGTGTTAAACGGTAGGCGTTACTACCTAGTAAGTAAAATTACATTAAAAAAATAAATCCTAGCATGGAATGATTCATTAGACGCAGTGCGATTTAATTTTAAGGATATTTTAAAGTCTGTGGCAGGCATAATCTTAAAAAGCAAAAATAGCGAAGAAAAATCGGAAGCCATCGGATTTGAAAAAATCGAAAAATTTGAATTTTTATTTAATCTTCAAAGCAAAAACTCTTAATATTGAGCAGGAGTCTAATTTATTAAAAAATGCTTGCGAAGAACTTTGTAACCTGGATCAAAATATTACCTGAATCTTCGGATTTATCTGCAAACTGGGATATTCAACTTATTTTCATTCAAAAGCGACAAAAAACATCCACAACATTTTTTGATAAACTTGCATTTGATACAAAGTTTACAGCAGAAGGAAAATTTTTAAAAATAACATTTAATATAGTTTTGGATATTGCGTTCTTTCGATTATAATATCGTCTGTCTGGTTTTCAAAATGTTATTGATAGGTTTAAATTCCTTGAACCCCATTTTTGACCATGGCTACTGACATAGAGTTACATAAGCAGGCTGAAATTTTACAACATAAATACGACGATGCTTTATCTGATAATTTTGCAATCGAAATTCTCAGTTTTCGGTCAGCTATTCGTGAAAATTTAAAGGGATTATCGAGCAATAGATGAGTTGGTTGATTTTAGAAAAAATCATACCAGTCATCAAGCTTTGTCAATGTGTGTACCGCACTTTTAATATTTTTGCCTCTTCGTCTATCTAACTTCCACTTCTGCTGAGCGGTAATTTCCAAACTGAACCTTATTAAGAATTTCTTAAAAAATAGTTGTAGTCAGGAACGTTTAAGTAGTCTTGCTATTTTAAGTATAGAAAATAAATGCGCAAAAAATCAACTTTGACAAAGTAATTGCCAAGTTTTTGCAAGCATTAAGAAGCGTAAAAAAACAGTTCTAAAATGTCTTATGTTACAAAAGGATAGCAACTAAAAAAATTTTGTTTTTAGTATATGATATTTTAGTAATTGGTGTATTTTTTACATATCAAGCAAAAAATTACTTATAGGTACATTTTTATAATTTGTTTAGCTTTTGCCAACCGGCGCCGACATATCTAGCTAACTACGCCACTGCTACTAAATAAGTATTCCAATTAGCTGGTGATAAGATTACATGACACCCATGCTTTACTTGAAAAAGTATTGGGAGGACCACTAGAAGGGGGCCGGAACCTAAGGTGTATAAAAGTAAACAAAAGCTCTTCAAGGCGACACTCCTTGAAACGTGGTAGTGGATTTGAACATAAATATCAAGTACTAAATAAAGTATAGTATAGCCGACTCATGTTTTAGTAGTGTTACAAGAGCATTTTTGCTGTTTTTAAAAATTCCATTTTCAAGATCAAAGATCATTTCAAATAGCAAATTATTAAAAATTATATGTGAAAAGTCCTGATAAATGATTAAGCATAGAAGTAAATGCCAATCTGTCTGTTAAATTATTTGTGGTGTTTCAGAAAATTGTATGTTTTATTTTCTATTTTCTACTTTTGTTTCTAGCGGAGTATGTAATAAACGCTAGCTTTTTATTATTATGTGACGTTTAATATGCGTACATACTAGCAAAATAAGTAAGCAACAATATAACACTCTCGAATCATTTTTATCTCGATTTAACTGGGGGTGGTTGAAGGACCCTGATTTGCAACTTTGTAGGAAAACCTAAATTTATTATGCTAAATTTCAAAGGGTCTAGCGTTGCATTGTGGCGGAGTTTCAAAACCTGGTTCAATAATAATCTAAAGATTTTACACCTAATTGAACTGGAACTGTTGGCCAAAATTTAGGGCCAACATCATATTGTCACGATTAGCTGTGCGAGACGCCACGCCTTTTGTTGGCGTGCAGGTTATGTAGCTCAGATTAGCGATCGATCTACGTCAGATGAGAAGAGATAATATGTAGCTCAGATTAGGGATCGATCTACGTCAGGTGAGAAGAGATATTAAAAAAGGCACTTTTGTAAAACAGTAACAATGTCTATTGATCAAAGATTTAATGAGTTTACACTATACCCGACTCCAAAAGACGCATGTCCTTTCTATTGAGGAATGGTTTGAATTATTTCCCTGTATTATAATATAATAATTCTTTAAGAGCGGTGCTGTGTTTTAGTTTATGGTTATTTCATTAGATAATTATTTAAGTGTTCTTAGTTTATCTTTATTTTTCAGCACCTTGAAACACTGTAACTATATAACTTTAAAAGTCACTCGACCTAGAATTTTGACAGAACTATCGTAGATTCGACTTGGGTACTTTAGGCGGGTATCCCCAAGAAGTACGCTCCTGTGAGCTGCACTTTTTGAGTTGGGTTTGGGGCTTAGGATATTGGCAGAACAACTAAAGTTCATGTGAACTGCAGGCAATGGTTAGAGAGAAACAGGTGAGAGACAAAAGCCTGTCGGACTGATGGTTCGGTCGACTATTTATATTATAAAATCTGCTGACAATTGTAACTTTAAGGTTCATAATTGCCTGCGCTGTCCGCTCGCGTTTTTTATAATTTAACTTGAATGCTTACATAATATTTTCCAAGTTTTTGTTTAAATTTAGGACAGGGTGGAGTAGTTTAAATAAGTTTAGGAGTTCGAACATCTGAACAGGAAATTAAATATGTACCAACCCAACTCCTTACAATAAGCAATGCGCCACACAGAATAAGAACAATGTGCCAATAATGCATTCAACATAACTGAAACACTTTGAACAGTTTTTTTATTGTAAAATTAGATTCAATATTACGTTTTCAATTCATTTCTATAAAAATAAATAAGTAATAATTTAAATAAAAATTGAGTGAAAATATTTCCGTTAAGTTTTGGTACATGATATATTTTACAGACAGCATGCAGAATTTAACAGAAAATTTAAAATCATTAAAAAATTAGGTATATTACATTAACAAAAACAAAGTTGGCATGTGCCTTGCTTTTTTTAAACAACATGTATCCGTTAAAACAAAAGCCTGTGTAAAAGGAGATAAAATCCAACAACTTTTGTTCGAAATATTATTTCTAATTTGAAAAAATAATAGAGATATTTGTATTTACACAGATATTTAGATCACCCTGTACATACATATGCTTGACAAACATAGTTTAAACCTAATATTTTGGCGCAACCTGTAAACTCACAAGTTTGGCGCAATGGTACCTACCTATATGTTAAATAGTATAACAAAATTTGAGAAAAATCCATTCTTCACCGAAAACTCATTGAAGATGTGTCTTTTATTTCCATAAAATCGCCATGAACTATTATAATTTATCCAAGTTGAAGCTTTGAAGCGCAAATACCTACCTAATACTAATTTTAATATCCTCATAGCTCAAGCAGTAATGATTATTAATGAACCTGCATCCTTTTACTCGGTATTAGTACAGAATTATATTTTATTAATCTACCTACAACAGCCCGCTTAGATCATTAATTAAATGTGTTTTCTCTAATTAACTGCTATTATTTCTGGAAGTAGTTTGTTGTGTAGTATATTAAATTAGGCTGTAATTATTGATGCTGCAAGGGTTTGCATGAGCATTTTATCATTAATATCTGGGCCATTTGGAAGTTATCGCGTTGCAATAGCAAAAACGCCAAAATGATTTACTGTCATTATTTATGTACCCAAAATAATTATAAAAATTGTAGACACATTATTTTAGAGGAAATAACCCAAACAGTTTAGTGATTGGGCATTTTTTATTAAATAATATGCTTAAATTGTTTGTAGAATTCATGAATTATGTACAACGTGACCATTTATTAGTATATTATCAAAGAAAATTCTAGAATTTTCTTTGATATTATTTAACGAGGGTATATGTAGGACGTAATAATTGAGGACGATTATTAGACGAGCCGCTAGCGGCAAATATTATAATTGTTCGGAAGCATTGTGATTCCCCTGGGACCGTTAATGAAGGGAATGCACTAGTGAGTGGTACTACTTAATAAATTAAAACATGTACTTTAATAATTTCGATGGTGACATTTTCGCAGATGTTGCGCCGCTGATGATGGCCGCCGCTTCACTATGAACAAAGTGATCTATCTCGGTCCCTTTCAAACCCATCTTAACGTTTTTATTTTGTTCGAAAGGTATTTTTACAAGCTAAAAATATGTTCTTAGCATGTATTGCGAAAAATTAATAGGTTGGATGATATTTGGACTTAGCTTAAGATACGAGCCAGCTTCAATGAAACAGGTGCACAAGAAGGTCTTACTAAACTCCTCTAGGCAATGCAAAAATGTGATCCTTTAAACGAACTAAAAATATTCAATGAAAAACAAGAAGAAACCAACATTCCGAATGTTTTGGAAATACAGGAGAATGATTGCTTATTCGCTACTGTTTTTGAGATCTGTCAGTATTGCTAATTGGGACCTGCATCTCTCGTTACTAGAAGATTTTGAAAAATATAGAAATATATGAAAAATATAGAAAGATATGAAAAATGTAAAAGCATAAAATCCAGATATTTGGCATGACATATATTTGGCATGAGTTCGAAATGGGAAACTGGGTAGTAAATAAGGCTAACATACCTTTTTTGCTCTAGCTTGTGATCGGGCACTAGAACATAAAAACAGAGCAATGAAAGTTATGGGAGGACTGGTTGGAATAACTGAACAACCCAATGCTCTTGCCCTCTTCTTCTTAACAGCACCTGAACTCCAAAGAGTATAACAAGAAACACTGAGTATGTGTGGTAGTTCATGAAAACCAGAAGCTCGAAAGCATAATAAAAATAATGAAACCGGTGCTAAAGCTCAAGATAAAGCCATTTCAATTCTATCTGGTGAACTGGAGCGTATTGGCAATCTTTTTCTAATTGAGGCTCCCACGTTTCTGAACATAACCACAAAAGAACTTCGATTTCTCTTTAGTCGAGTCAACACGCGTTTTATAGTAGCTCTTAGCTGCTTTGTCGACATTTTGGGTGAACACGTGGTTATCATTAAGTGACCGCCGTTTCTTCCCGAGGAAGAATCGGGTATCCCTAGCCAGAAGAAATGCACATTTCTATCTATGCCTGCAAAGGTTTAGCTCATAGGTACTACTTTACATGCTCGACACCTTGAAGAGTCAAAAATATATTGCCATTGAGCCAACATTCCTTTCAGCTCATAATTTTCACTTGTGGACAACAGTGGGGTATTTTTTACACACCGAAATACTGCAAAATATGATCCTTAATTGGACGGTCCGAAACATTTCAAACCAAGTTTCTCGGTGGATCCCGTTCAGCGAAGCACACACGTAAAGTAGCCGCAGTAGCACCAGCAGCAGCATAACCACAAAAGCTGTATGTAGCGAACAAATTACATCAGATGTTAACCGGATTGAATCATTAGGAACTAATTTGTATGAAGCTTTCAAGTCAGATAGACTTCGTAATGGATCAGCCAGTCTTTGGACAGCTATAAAAAAACTTAAACTAGGTTCTACCAACAGGAAAAAAATAAAAGTAAAAATTGCTTGATCCCTTACAGAGTTAAATGCAGATTGTTCTCATTTTGCTCGACTTCTCATTGTCGCACGATCTTAACGAGAAAAAGACCTACGCACAACCTTAGGGAAGTATGAAATGTCAGTTGTGCCCAGATCCATGTTTGCACTAGACGGAAAAATGCATCAGTGTCCAGCTAAAAGTAAATTGATTCAAATCTTAAAGTCTGTAGTGGAACCCGCCGCAAAAGACTCTACAAAATTGACTGCTCTTTGAAATATTTAAAGAGTACTGAACAAGAAGCCGACACAAAAATTGTACTATAGCCATTAACGTAAAAGGTAGAGGTGCAGATATGCTAATGGTGTGTGCTAAGGACACAGACACTTTAGTTCTGCTAGTGAACCGCTATGCTTCCTGAAAACACTTTCTTTGTACTATCGCCAGGCAAAGCAACATCAGTATAAAATATATATGTTTCACTCGGACCACTAAAAGCTTCAGTATTGGCCGTGTTTCACGCACCATCAGGGTTTGACACCACCGGAAGTTTATTTGGGAAAGGAAAGTTGTCATATTGGAAATAATTTATTTCAGCTAGTGAAGAAAAACTTACTGCCTTGTAGAAATTTGGTACCAGTGACTCAGTACCTAATGATATTTAGTATCAGCTGGAAATATTTATTTGCCGGGTTTATCAAGCAAGCACTTCACCAACATCGCTTGCAGAATTGCGGTGGTCAATGTTTACAGCCAAACAAGCCCTTGGAGATAAGTTGCCTCCCATTAGAGGCTCACTTTTACCCGTAATTAAGAGAGCTAACTTTCAAGCATTTGTATGCTCAAAAGATGATGAACCGAATTTAGTAATCCCTAATCTAATAGGACACGGCCGGTGTTGGGATTTGGAAGAGGGAGGGAGTGCTTACCCCTGTAATGTGTGGAGACCATGTGCTCCAGAGTCCCTTCTCAAACTGATTAAATGTTCATGTTAACAAAATCGATGTTCATCACCATGCAAATGTTTAGCAAACAATATGCCTTGTACAGAAGGAAGTAGTTTTAATAGGTACCGGATTAAAAAAAGTAGTAGTCCTTAATCTAGTGGTTCAGTCAAGGGCTTTGAACAAGGTTTAAAAACAATCGTCCGGGTCAGACATGGTGGTTAAATTTAAAAAAGGCATCATTTATCAATAAGAAGACCAGAATCCCTAGAACATTCACTCAGAGCACAAGGCAGTGATCCATTCATTGTTTACGATATGGAGTAGTCGATAAGAAAATCAGGTCTTGAGGACAAACCCAATCAAATATATAACTGTGACGAAACAAGTTTCTGTCACGACTCTACTAAAACAAAGGTAGGATATATCGATATATCGATACTGGATATACAGCTACTCCAAAAGGTTGGATGACCCAAGAGGTATTTTACAGTTGGTTTAAAGGACATTTTAATTTTATACAATTTTTTATTTATACCATTTTTAATGATCATGCAAACCACATAACTCCACATATCACATAACTAGCAAAAGAGAGAGAATCAAGTGGAAATCCAAAAAAATCCTGATCATATATCATATTTATTTCATCCTTTTGAGGTGCTTGTTTCCCAGCCCTTAAAATAAAGTGGGATGAAAATCTGAGCATCTGGCAAAGAAATCGCCCTGGCGAACGACTATCAAAAAGCAACTTCTCAAAACTTCTTGGCCAGAATTGGGAATATTCAAAAAGAGCGGAATTTACGAGCCTGACCGCCGGGCCGGCGCCGGGCCAAGGTAAATAGAGAAGTACTTATTTGATGTTTCCATCAATTGATGTTTGTCTGAAGCAGCCAAGTAGAAACCAAAACCAAAAAAGTTGCCACCACACCTGATTTTTAATCATCTTCTAGTAAAAATAAGTATGAAAAAGAAACTTCGGATAGCGACATGGATGTATCTATTAAAGAGTTTGTTATCAGGAAAGGAGGAAATGGTAAACGAGTCTGCTGACCATTATTATCTTGTGAAATGTCTAACAAAAAATTCAGATATTTTGTTGGAAAAACAGTAAGAGAGGGAAAAAACATTAAAGAAGAGGAGTCAGCTTGTCAATCGATTTTGTATGCGCATGTCCAAGCACAAAGGTTATAATAATTGTCAAAATCAAATCACCATCAGCCGATTTCAGGTGATCAAATGTCATTGTCATTTGCTTAAAACAGTTTTCTCCCGATACTGATTGGAAATGTTGTCCACGGAGAAGATTCAAGGTCTCCAAAAACGGGTACACCAACGTGGAAGGTGCCGACGCTTATTGTCGCCTCTCCTTTTTGTTTCTTTCCTCTCTGAAACAGTTGCCAAGCGTTATGATAAATGGGAAATCACATTTCTTCGCCGCAAGAACAAGATAAGAGCCCAGCGATTGAAGACAGATACGAAGTCTTGGTGGGTGACTTGCTTAAGGGGCTTAAGTCTACTAACGTTGACAAAAGAGAATTAACTCATTTTAATATCGATATTGACTTTAGTTTTTATAGCATATCATTCATATATGGCGATTTGTTCCATTTTTTAATTTATATATTTAGGCAAAATATGTTTATATATTTAGACAAAATATGTTTTGTTGCTTAGTTTTTCAACTTATTTAACAGAGTAATATTATAACATTTACTCCCTTACATTGAAAAGCCCATGACGTTTTTTGTTTCTTTTATATTGTTGCATTTATTTGATATAAAAATTATTCGTATTAATGATGATGATTCATATTTTTAAAGAATTATTATGAATATTAAGACATTTTTTGGAGATGTGCAAAAGCACGTCTTTTTATTTTATGCTTTAAACCTTGGCTCAATTCCGTTCCTAACTTTACATGTTAACTAGCAATATTGCATTTTCCCCCTTATTGTGGGGTAAGTGCATCTCTGTGCAGGGTTTTAAATAATCCAGCATTTTTAACCGATTTGACCAAATGTGATTATTTTAGAAAAAGAGCAAGTTGATAGACTAGATAAAATCTATCATGCAGCATAACCATTAACTTGTGTGTTTAAAAGGAGATTTATGTTACAAAAGTCAAATTTGTCATTTACGACGGTGCATTTACCCGTAATGACCCTACTTAATTAAAAAGCAGGGTTTAAAAAAATAACCCAGTATTATTATTCTCTAGTCTAGTCTTTCATACTGAATAAAAATTTAATTGTTTGTTTAAAAGGAGATTTATGTGACACAAGTCAAATTTATCATTTACGCGGGTACATTTACCCGTAATAACCCTACTTAACTAGAAAGCAAGACGTTAACATATATCTGCAACTAGCAATATTGCATCTTCCTCCTTATTGTGGGGTAAGTGCATCCCTGTGCAGGGTTTAAAAAATAATTCAGCAGTTTTTACATATTTGACCAAATGTGATTATTTTGCAAAAAGAGCAAGTTGATAGACTAGATAACATTTTTCATGCAGCATAACCATTAAATTGTGTGTTTAAAAGGAGATTTATGTGACAAAAGTCAAATTTGTCATTTACGCGGGTGCATTTACCCGTAATGACCCTACTTAATTAAAAAGCAAGACGTTAGCCCATAATATCTGCAATTAGCAATGTCATATTTCTCCCCGTATTGTGGGGTAGGTGCATCCCTATGCAAGGTATTAAAAAATAATCCAGCATTTTTACCCATTTGACCAAAGGTGATTATTTTGCAAAAAGAGTAAGTTGATAGACTTGATAATATCTTTCATGCAGCGTAACCATTAAATTGTGTGTTTAAAAGGAGATTTATGTGACAAAATTCAAATTTGTCATTTACGCGGGTGCATTTACCCGTATTGACCCTACTAAACTAGAAAGCAAGAGGTTAACGCATATCTGTTGACATGTCTCGTTTTCATAGAAGTGGCTCTCGGATTGACTATTATTAATTTATAATTATTTTTGCTGTTTTATGACACGTGTTGTATTATGCATAGTATAATTTTCTAACTATCATAAGTTTTATAAGTCTATTATTAAATGATTTTACATAAATAAAATACAATTTAAATTGATCTACTATTTTAGTGCACTGCGTAATCAACAAAATTTTTAGATTGGAGTGGTTAGTATAGCATATTACTTCCTTTGTTTTATAAGAAATAAAAGTATTGTAATTGCGTCCCTTTTATATGTTTTCAATACTTAGAATAATCCGTTAGCTAGGGACTTAGGTACGTTTAAATCTTGATGATATTTTTCTATTAGTTTGACAAGAATTTTCAATCAATAAAATGTACAATTATTGTAAAGATAATAATAATTATGCTCTGATATCAAGATAATAATTGATGTCAATATGTTAACCAAATTGAAGAAGGCATCTTTTATTAAGAAATAAAGGTTAATAAAAAAACAGACGAATCACTTGTAATTTAATATCAATTTTCTAGTATAAATTATTTAAAATGTGTGATTTGATTAAAGCTATATTTTGAACACCAAGTTTCGCAATTATGTAGGACTAACTTAGAAACATCTTTATTCATAATCTCCTTATTCAAAGTTTCGCCCTAAGCCCCCTGTAGAATTTTAAACTTAAATTTTGTTTGTAGCTAAAATTCTCGTCTGTTGTAGTATTATGGATTTTCATCAATATATTATATTCGCTGAAAAATTAAGGAGCGGCTGATAAATATCTCCGGTAGGTATTTAAAATTACATTAGTAGGAATAAGGCTTATAAAACTTTGAATGAAAAATGCCATGTTACTTCACTAAAGTTGGATTAGATTGGGCTGAGGCCCTTTTATCACTTTTTATTTTGGCACTAAATGGTCTAAGATATGTAATATGTTAATTTGCCATGTACAAATGGACTAAAAACTGAAGGGTATGAAAAAAAGTTATTCTTTTTGTTTCCTCTAAAACTAAGATCTGCCCAAAAAATATACCTTATATTTAACAGAGCGATCAAAAATTAACAATACGTGTAATTTGCCAAGAGTAAACTACTTTTGTATTTATTTTTTTTAATAATGTTAATAAGAAAAGTTGATTGTAGTAAGATAAGTTATGAAATTCATGAATCGTACTAACAAAATGTGAAACAGAAATCCTGATGGGAAACTAGTATCATTCTCCATTTGGTACAATTCCAAGATACAAAATAAGCTACTGTAGATCTACAACTATTATAAGTAATTCTCTTTTATGTTAACACATACCTACATTTAATTTTTACATTTTAATATTCAGGAATTAGTTTAAGTCGTTATGTTCCACTATCTTTAACTCTTGGCAAAGTACACATATTTTAAATTATTGGTAGCTCTGTATAATATAAGGTATTTTTGTACAGTTCTTAGTTTTAGAGGAAGCAAAAACTTTTATCAAGAATAACTTTTTTTCGTATCTGTCAATTTGTACTCCATTTGTCCTCTTGTAAACCCCATCCTGGGACATACTGTATATTTTAAGCATCGATAGAATGATTTATTGGAACCTAATTTTATTTTACAGGTTTTTAAACAGTGAGTATTAAATATTTCATCGTTACATATTTAATATTACAATAATAATAAGAAAAATAATATTCCAGTATTTAATTCGAATTTACATGTTGAATATAATACATAAGCCATGTAGGACCTTGTACAAGGTGGCTGGAATTCGAATCTCATTATTTTGGAAACTACAAGAGGCACGGGGTCAATTAAGTTGTGGCGCATTTTAGTGCTTAATTAAATGCCGTCGAGAAATTTGCAAAGTGCCGATTGATTTTATCCGAAGAAAGCTGAAAATCAACATTACTGTTTTTATTTTTTCCTGGCTCTATTGAGTGAGGTAAGCCAAAATAAATTTCACTTTGCCATTACCAATTCTTCTCTTCTACGAGATGGCGATATCAAATTTGAAATCCAATGTTTTAGCTTAAAGTTCCCATCAACTTCATTTTTTTTAAATATAAACCGGGGTTTTATATACCTTATGAATCTAAAACTCACGTTTCAATATATCTTGCTTTAAGAGTATATTTTACCCTGTAGGGTTCTGAATTTTTACCCTAAAGCCTTACTAAAAAAACTGAATATTACAACTTCTCAATATTTTAATATACATAATTACGAACATTAAATGGCAGAAAATACATTATTAATAGAAAGTTTTATGAGTATTTAATTTAAGAAACATTTAAATACCAGACATCAGGAATAGATACTATAGTAGAAAGTTCTTACTAAAAAACACACCAAGAGAAATACAAGTGGAGCAAATGTTCTAAAATAAATCATTCTGCTTCAATGCATTTTCTGACTTAAATGCGTATTTTTAATAAAACTCGTTGGATTTTTCTTGATTGAATAGCTGCAACTTCTGTTATCACACTTTGACGTAGTCTTTGGGACATTGCGTGGTTTATTCTTAGATAAAAGGTTTTTAATATACCCTTCTGGACTTCGGGCGCACCACCGTACAAATCCCCTATTTCCTCTGCATCTATTAGAAAAAATATGTTCGACAAATTTAGGTACCTGATTTTTGTTGTGGACAGGAGCTCCATCTTGCTGACATTGCAGTTCTTGCAGTATAACCATAGGTTTATGCAGTCTAAGATCGTCCTTATTAGATCTAGATCAGCGTTACTCAAAGTGTGCCCCGCTGCTTCGCAAGGCCTCCGGTAGGGCTCCGTGACAGTCATAATAAAATGAATACATGTATTAAAGAGGAACCTATTAGAATAAAGTTATTTAATATAAAAATAAATTACCAAAACGAAGCATCTACTTATAGGTTTTACGGCTACATATACGCTAATATAATATATTGTTACGTAAGCGCCCGATCTATTACATCGAAATGTTACACATACGCCACCATTCGCTCCCGGACTATAAGCAAACGAATGACCTTGGTTCGTCGCGCCGCTTCTCGTTGACGCGTAGTCTGGTTGCCCGGAGTTTCTGGGGAATTCGCCATGATTCGATGGTTGTATAATAATAATAATATAAAGGAGGATTGTTTGGAGCGGAGAATTAATTAATCAAGCAACGTACCGCAAAATTTACTCGCACCACGCTTAGTATTTTATGTTCGCTTGTGTTGTTCGTAGTGGTTGTAAGGTCTTGTATCTCGTGCGCGAAGAGATTCTATTTGTCACAAAATGGCCAAATCAAATTAGTGTTAAATATGAATGGAGCGTTGGCTTAAAGGTGTTTCAATAAAAATAAAATCATCAACGGAGGGTTAGCAAGTGGTTCGCTTGGATAATGCGTCAAATTTAAATCAAGGTGATATGACGGCGTCAAGTTTTAGTTCTACGATTCCAACGGCTCACCTCCCTGTATCTTGTGCAGCAAACTCCTTACTATTAGCTCGATGGTACCTGCTAAGACGCGCCGACATTTAGAAACTGTGCATCCCGACTTCAAAGACAAGAGTAAAGAATTTTTTGTACGTAAAAAAGAACAATTATCAAGAAGCCAAAAAACTATGACGTATGCGACTCAGACTGTGAATGAAAAAGCCACGGAGACGTCGTATTTGGTTAGTTAGCGCATTGCCTAAGCAGCAGAAGCGCACACTATCGCTGAAAAGTTAATAAAATCATGTGTGGTAGACGTAACACAGTGTATGCTCGACGAAATATCTGCAAAGCATCTTTCTACAGTACCGCTTTCGAACGATACAGTTTCGCGCCGGATTGGGGATCTCGCAGGATACATAAAACAAGAACTGGTTGCACGGCCTCAAAATAACAAATTCGTCTCGCAAATGGATGAGTCGCCTGATGTTGCTGGATTGGCCTTCTTGCTAGTAATTGTGCGATATCCATATAAACATTCTCTCGAAGAAGACTTGCTTATGTGCTCATCGCTGCCTACTAACACAACCAGCGAAGAAATTTTTAACACGATTAACATATTTTTTGAAGAAAACCAACTCGATTGGAATGATTGCATCGATATTTGTACTGATGGTGCCAACGCAATGACAGGTAGAACAACAGGAGCAGTATCACGAATAAAAATGAAAGCGCCAAATTGTTCTTCCAGCCATTGCATCCTGCATAGACAATCACTCGGTTAAGAAAATGCCGCCAAATCTAAAATTGGTTCTTGATGAGGCTGTAAAAATAATTCATTTTATCATGTCTTGTCCACTGCAATCCCGATTGTTCTCAATATTATGTAAAGATTATGGTAGCAGTCATAAATTACTACGGCTCCAGACTGAAGTGAGTTGGTGTCTCGGGATAAATCTTTGACAAAGCTTTTTGAAATAAGAAAAGAATTAGAAGTTTTTCTCAAAGATATTCCTTTTAATTTAAAAGACGGTTTGTCCAATAAAAGCTGGTTATTTAGACTAGCATTTTTAGCAGACATGTTTGAAAAACTTAACCAATTAAACCTGTCACTACAAGGAAAATAGACAACAGTTTTCAATGCCCACAACAAGGTAACCGCCTTTAAAAGAAAATTAGTTTTTGGGTTACTTGTTTTGGTAAGAGAGAAATTGAAAGCTTTTCATTGCTAAGTGAGTTCCTTAGTCACCTTAGTCTTAATGATACAGAAATGTTTCAAAATTAAACATTTGATGAATTATTGGTGCAATATCTCAATGATCTGCGAGCGACTTTTGAATCTTACTTTCCTGAAGAACAGATTACGAAACTAAAAATTAACTTTATGTAATGTGGTTTTCGTCCAGAAATATGTTAATTAAAAGTCAATATTCAGCTTGTTTGGACTTTATTGATAAGCTTTTAAATCAAATGCCAACGTTTCGATGCATTCCGCATCAGTCTCAAGAGAAAAAGAGAATCAGTATCAAACATCTCGGCAAGCAGTAGTACTGTACAGACATTTTTTCACAAAATATATAGATCGTTTAAATTAATGCGATCCGTAGCTCGAATAAACTGGGTAAGATATTTTACTATAATATAAGTACTCAGCGTCCTTAATATTTTTTTATCGATGTTTTAATGTTTTTTAATGCTTTTAATTGATCACTTCTATGTTGTGTTATTTATTAGTTCTCTAAGTTGTTACGTTGTATGTCGGTTGTTTGTATAATTCCTGCACTGTTTTCTTGAAACTGTCTAGATGTTGAACGGTGTTGAAATGAGTATAACGTTCTTTGTTCCTTTTTAGCCTTGAGAATGATGCGGAATGCATCGAAACGTTGGCATTTGATTTAAAAGCTTATCAATAAAGTCCAAACAAGCTGAAAACTGACTTTTAACTAAAAATTAACTCGTTCATTCAAAATCCTTTTTCATCCAAATTGCAGAAGCCTGAAAATATGTCAAATCAGATCAGAGCATGGAATCATTGTTGAAAACAATTACTGAATGATTTTTGTGCAGGGTTCATGATGAATATCCACAACTTGCCACAGGGGCTTTGAATGTTCTTCTGCCGTTCCCAACAACGTAGTTGTGTGAAACGGGATTTTCAGCATATACAGCTACAAAAACAAAATACCGCAATAGACTGGATGCTGAACCAGACATGAGAAGGAGGATAAGGAATAAAAAACAATTTCATGCTTTCAATTAAATGAACTTAGTATTATCATTTGCTTCCTAACTTACCACTTACTTTTTTGCATGATTATTAATAAACAATACACATATAACTGGTTTTGCTTTTAGTTTAGGGTTTAGGGTTACGTTAAAAATTTAGTTTTTTAAAAGGGTTCCGTCACCAAAAAAGTATGAGAAACGCTGATCTAGATAACGTTCGGAACTTAGACTGCCATCATAAATAAAAACCTAATAATTTTGTTTCGCTGCATACCAATCCAAACATTGGAAGAACTTCGACCTTGAAGCTTGACCTTCTGGTTTATTTCTGGACTGTCAGCAGAACAATAGTTCTCGTTATTACTGTTAGATAATCCTTTAGTGGAGAAAGCGCATTCGTCAGTTCCTATTATGTTATTAGGAAATTTTCCATTTTCGTTTATTTTTTGAAGAAACCAATTCCAGTCTTATTATGTATTTTGTACGGTATTAATCTGCAAGCTCGTAATAGTTATTTATGCAACAAGTGTGTAAAGTGACTCTTTTTTTATGAATGGGAATATTGTCGCATGAGCCGTAGGCGAATGCGCCAATCCCATGAATAAAAAAAGGGTACTTTACACATGAGTAGCATACAAATTTTTTTCTACTATCGAAAAATATATGAAAAAACAAAAATAATATTAAACTACTTTACGCACTAGTGCGTAAAATAAATTATTTTACGCACTAGTGCGTAAAAACCTAAACGTCAAAAATATGTCAGATTTACTTTACGCACTAGTGCGTAAAATTGCTTACTTACGCACTAGTGCGTAAAATAACTTACTTTACGCACTGCACATTAAAAAGGCCTATTTTACGAATCTCAGAGAGTGCGTAAAGTGAGTATTTTACGCACGGTAGTAGAAAAAATGTTTTCTATCAGTTTTCCGGGTTTGTTTATTTCAAGAGCAAATTTTCTCGTTAATCCGCTAGGATTGTGGTCAACCTTAAACACTCATAGGTCCTATATGAACAAAGCTAACACAAATATTGATAAATATGCTTTCTGCATTAATATTCTAATATCAATCTTAAGGGCTTACACGGGATCTTTTTTATCTTATAAAACCAATACACAGCCAAGTTGCTGACTAGAGTACCGAAATTGCTATAATGCGGCTAGCTTCAGGCTTTCGGGATACAATTCCAAATATTTTAGGCTAGTTCTTTGAGAATTTCTGTTGCAAGGGTCATACACTTTTAACATATCACGCTGTTCAAGGGAAGACAAACACATAACTTTTGGTGTATGATGTCAATAACTTTCAAATTCACCTAAACAATATTGTAGGATGTTTAAAACACATATATTTATAAAAATAATAATTTTGGTTGGTTATTTTAAAAAGGGAAAAGGTTATATTAATTTTGAGTTTACTTTTTATTGAAATATGTATTATTATGATAAGGCAAACTTCTACACAAACTAAGTAATATGATTTTAGTCCCCTGCCAAAGGCGAATGCAAATAAATTGTATTATTAAAAAATAAAAACATTCTATAGTACAAGACGGAAATAATAGTCAGTGACGTCAGTCACTAGTTCGAAAACAGAGCAACGTGAGCGGCTTAAAGTAATATTTAATATTTAACAATAAATCTGGTATGAAATGCTCGCAAAATGCCGCTTGTTCTAAATGCGGACACAGCGTTCCGGCACAAAACGTGCACCGCTGCCAAATTCATTGTGGCCCGTATATGCGCGTTACGCGGAGCATTTGAAGCAGCTGTATTTTAACAGAGGTTCGCGATCGACGGACGTAAATGTACTGATATTTTACGACCGTCGGGCGGAGGTCGCAACGTTGCAACAGTAAACGAGCATGTACCTTGTGAGAGATCTGTTGCATATTCGCGCTTGCGGGTTTAGGTTATCGTTTTGTTTTAACATTGAAAATGTTTCTGTTTTCCTAAATAGGGCCTCAAATCGTGAAAAAGTGCATGCTACATTTGCCACACATAACGTCGTACGCGTGAGAGATCGTGTTAGCTGGTTTATTTAAACTTAAATTGATTGTAACGTATCGGAATCAGTTCTAATGACTAAAATAAATTGGAACTAACTGAAACTAACCGAAAGTTTATTGAACGACTATCCAAAACTAACCAAAAGCACCAAAACGGGCTAAAACATATCGGAATAGATTAAAAATATTGAAGTAAGTTAAAACTAACCCAAATTAACCGAATTTTGGTGACTAACCAAAACTTACCAAAAACATTAAAATTGCTTATAACGTATTGGAACCGGTTCAAATGACTAAAATAAATTGGAACTAACTGGAAGTAACCGAAAGATGATTGAATGACTATCCAAAAATAACTAAAAGCACCAAAACGGGCTAAAACATATCGAAATAGATTAAAAAAAATTGAAGTAAGTTAAAACTTACCCAAATTAACCGAATTTAGGTGACTAACCAAAAGCATTAAAATTGCTTATAACATATCGGAAGGTGATTGAATATCTAATCAAAACTAACCAAAAGTAACTAAGAGCACCAAAACGGGTAAAACATATCGAAATAGATTAAAAATATTGAAGTAAGGTAAAACTAACCCAAATTAACCGAATTTTGGCGACGAACTAAAACTAACCAAAACATTAAAATTGCTTATAACGTACCGGAACCGGTTCAAATGACTAAGATATATTAAAACTACTAAGACTTGACTGAACGACTAACCAATAGTAAGTAAAAGCATCAAAACGGACTAAAACGGATCGAAATAGATTTAAAATATTGAAGTAAGTTAAAACTAACTTAAATTAACCGAATTTTGGTGACTAACCAAAATGGACCAAAAGTAACCAAAGGCATCGAAAGGGGCTAAAACAATTTGAAACTAACAATTAACCGAATTTTGGCGACTAACTAAAGTTAACCAAAAACATCAAAATTGGATATGACGTATCTGATCCGGTTCAAATGACTAAAATAAATTAAAACTAACTAAACTTAACCAAAAGATGTTTAACCAAAACCAATCAAGAGTAACCAAAAAGGGCTAAGACGTATCGGAACAGATTAAGAATAAAATAAGTAACTAACCCAAATTTACCGAATTTTTGGGACGACCTAAATTATTAACCAAAAACGTTTAAATTGTTTTAACGTATCGGAACCGGTTCAGATGACTCAAATAAATTGGAACTTACTGAAAGTACCCAAAAATTGATTAAAAAAGCAGATTAAAAATATTAAGGTAAGGTGAAACGAACTTGAATTAACCGAATTTTGCCGACTAACTAAAATTAACCATAACGTATCGGAACCGGTTCAAATTACTAAAATAATTTAAAACTAACTAAAGCTAACCGAAAGCTGATTGAATGACTAACCAAAACTAATGACAAGTAACCAAAAGCACCAAAACGGGCTAAACCGTATCGGAATAGATTGCAAAAATTAAAGTAAGTTAAAACTAACCAAAACAAACCGAATTTTTGCGGCTAACCAAAACTAACCAAAATGATGAAATTTGATTATAACGTATCGGAGTCAGTTCAAATGACTAAAAAAAAATTGAGCGAGTCTGCTAGTAGTCGAGACACTGATGTGTAAACATATCCTATAACGACATAGGTTGTAAAAAAAATGAGAGCAGCACGTTGTGTTCGCAAGCGGTCACCCATCCAAGTACTAACCCTGCCCGGTTTTCATATCTGCACATTTTTGATGTGTAAATATCTTACGCGGCGGTATGAGGGTAAATCTCGGCAAATGGGACGGAAATGTGTAAACCGATTGTGACATTATAAGCCGTCGCATTGAGGAGAAAGCTAATCCAGGACGTCCGTGAAGGATTTTTGTACAAATTTGCTATTTAAAATCGGTTTTAAACGGATTTTAGACGATATAAAAGCATATTTTAAATTAAACGAACCGGCAAAAGTATTATTCAGATGCCCAGACGTTTAAAACAATATTCAGTCATGGCCCTCTTCTATAATTTTCCTTCTATAAGTTTGTTTTTTTTAATGGCCGGTTGAATTTAAAATGAATTTTCGCTTCAAAATCCACGACAAATTCGTCCGAAGCCACGGCTATCGTCCTAAAAAAGTCCGAATTTTCGGATTTTTATACAATTGTGTCATTTAAAATCGTTTTTAAACGGATTTTATATGATAAAAAAGCATATTATTATTTTAAATTAAACGAACTGTCAAAAGTATTATTCAGATGTCCAGACGTTTAAAACAATATTGAGTCATAGCCCTCCTCTAAAATTTGCAAAATTTTATTATTGACTTTCCCAAATCAAAGGATGTCGGCCCAAGATGAGTAGCTGGTAAAAGAACAAGCTTTGTAGATTTTCGTGTCGAAAGTATGCAGTGAATTAATCCACAGTAGAGTGCCTCAATTCTCCCCCTCCAATTTTTTGCCCCCTCACCCCCCTCCGGTGACTTTGAGATAGACCCCGCCCACTTGGTCTTAAGTGTATTCGACCTTGAATGACATTGGCCTAATTTCACCTTGAATGTCCTTGACATTTTACTTTGAATGTCCTTGAGTTTTTGTTAAAGGTGGCGCATGTGACCTTGGGATTGCTCCAAGCGTGTATGACCTTGAAGGTCCTTGGGACTGTTTTGTGGCGTCTTTTACCTTGAATGACATTGAGGTAATTTGATCTTGAATGCCCTTGAGTTTTTGATGTGTAAACATCTTACGCGGCGGTATGAGGGTAAATCTCGGCAAATGGAACGGAAATGTGTAAACCGATTCTAGCCGCTAGGACAGTACTATATACAATTTTGCCATTTAAAATCGTTTCAAACAGATTTTAGTCGATAAAAAAGCATATTTAAAATTAAACGAACCGTCAAAAGTAATATTTTTATTATATTATATTCGCAGTGTATTTGGATCACAGCTTATTTTTAATAGACGGTTGAATTTAAATTGATTTTCGCTTCAAAATCCACGACAAATTCGTCCGAAGCCACGGCTATCGTCCTAAAAAGTCCGAATTTTCGGGTTTTTATACAATTTTGCCATTTAAAATCGTTTTTAAACGAATTTTAGACGATAAAAAGGCATATCATTACTTTAAATTATACGAACTGTCAAAAGTATTATTCAGATGCCCAGACGCTTAAAACAGTAAAATTTGAAAAAGCTGGTTATTGACTGTCCCAAATCAAGGGATGTCGGCCCAAGATTATAAGGTAAATATGCTGTGTCCATATGTTGATGTTATTCCTGGTGGCATTAGATTTTCGTGTCGAATTTGTGCAGTGAATTAATCCACTCCGAAGCTGCCAGTTCGTATTATTAAAGAATCCTAACTAATATAATAAATGCGAATGTTTTTGTTTTTATTCTATGAACATACTAAAATGTACAGGTAAGGGCCATAGCACGTTGAAAATGCCAGTTCTCGTCCGATCACTGAAGTTAAGCAACGTCGGGCGTGATTAATACTTGGATGGGTTACCGCTTGGGAACATAACTTGCTGCTGTCATTTTTTTTACAACCGATGTCGTTATAGGATATGTTTACACATTCTCGAGTACTAGCAGACTCGCTTAATTTTTTTTATTTATTTTTGTTTTAATTATGATAATGTTTAATATTATTGCTAAAAAAGCATTTCTTTAATTATATACCTATATTATAAACACTCGTGTGTTTGTATTTTTTCTTTTTTAAACTCTGCTTTTGGAAACTAAATGAATTTCAACGCAAATCACATGTTTGCGTTTTTATTCATCATTTTCAATTCAACAAAAAATGTGTGAATTGGATACTACGGTCGAAGTTATAGTTGAACCTCTTATTATCAATGTTGGTTCCGAAAGTAGTGATAGTAATGATTCTGAATCAAATTCTGATCAAACCTCCGATAACGAGTAGTAAACTTAAAATTTTATTGATTTTTAATGTAAACTTTCGATGCAACTTTCAATATGGTATTTTATGATAAGAAAAACCCCTTATCATCCATGACTCTTTTTTTCCTAGCCTTAATGAATACATAGTATTATTTGTTTGTAGTACAATTTTGTTGCTTATTACTAGACTTAGGAATAATTTTGAATATACGTTTTTTTTCATATTTTAGACTAAAATCATGCATATTTATGTGCATAAACTTTATTTTTTTAAGTGGATATTTGCCTAAGTCTACTTATTACTATTCCATTATATAGTTATTATAACATATTAATTTACAAAGCAATTGTATCCGCCACTGGAATTTCCTTCTCTCTTCCCTTACCCCTCGAGGCGCGCCTTAAAACTAAAAATGAGTCACTGACTATTATTTCCGACTTGAACTATAAGTGCCACGATAACAAAAACGTGTTTTAAGGGAGAAATTCTCTACAATTCCAAACTTATTATAAATTATTATTAAATATACATATTTTAATGTAATACTAACAGATTAAGATAATAGTCTTTATGATTTGTATTTTCGAGAAAATAATTTATAGAGCTTAATTTTTTTTTTGGTCTCCCATATTTTGTTTTCTTGATGTAAAAGCCTGAAAACAGTGTCCTTTATGTTATGTATGGTTTTGTTCTTCTTCAAAACTGGTATTTTCTTCCAAGTTTCAACATAGCTGTCCAACTCCCTGCAATTTCATGCTCATGTGAAAATTTATGGTCTCTTAAAACTAGTAAGTATCTTAATATACTATTTTCGGCACTATTTTTGTTGTTGGTTGCATGGATATTAACTTAACTTAAGTTTTTAATGATAAGTCCCACTTTAGCTAAAGTTGTGACGCCCCTCGCCTTGAAAGAAATCTGGTAGTCACGATGTCAAAAATCATCAAATGGCAGCGCAAGTGTCAAAATAGAGAAAAAAAAATCATTAAAACATAAATATACTATAAAATACACGCTTTAAAAGACACTTGGCGCATGATCGTGCTTGTGCAAAAAATATGGTATTTTGAAACTAATATCTTAAATATGCTATTTCTAAACGCGTTCAGTTCTTTCTCAGTTACCTAGAAATCTATGCCAAACAGATTCCAGTTTAGATAGGCTTAACAAATTTCGTAATGAATCCTTTTTTTATTATCTTTCTAAAAAATAGGCTGCTTTTATAAGAACCGAAATAAATCTCTTCCAATAAAGCCATGCACGATCTGAATCGTATTAGCTTAGTAAAACGTGCTAGATAGTAAATAAATATGCCATATCGTTCTTATAAATCATAATGCCTAGAACCGAGATACACTCATGCTGATTAAAAAATACGCTTCTTTATAAGCAAAACTTTTCTAGAAAGATAAATGTTAATGGCCCTTTCATTATTCTATTTTTAAAGGAAGAAAATATGATATATTAACTTTTGAGCACTACAGAAGCTCATTGTTGCTGGTGAAGCTTATTACCTTTTACGTTTATTCGACGATCAGCATGGGGAATCTAGCGAGGCGTGGAAAATGGCTTTTACAGACAAATAAAAACAAATTTGTGCACTTTGAACTTTGAAGCTTACTGCCAGTCTGCTGGAATAAAGATTTATGGTAAAAGTTGCTATAATTTTAAGGTTTATAATTTTTATATGAATTTTCCTGCGAGGATTTTTAATATCGGCCAAATCCTCGCCGTGAACAAAATTCGCGCCTACTACTAGTAGTATTGCCCGCCTGTGCTAAAGCAAGGACAGTCTATAGGCGTAGAGTTTGAAATTGCGAGTTCATCATAATTGAATGATTAAACGAACTTACCTAAGTGAAGTTTAATCCTAA
>MU192519.1:18276-28733 GCA_016904865.1 Pissodes strobi
AATTTTTGACAGCAGTCAATGTCACTTTTGACAGATGTCAATGTTACTTTTTCAATATCTCAAAAGATTAGGCCATTTTCACAAAAAAGTAACAATTAATAATAAAAACAAAAACAGCTGTGCGACTTCAAATGTCAAATCGGCTATTGACATCGATCACGTGCTAATACAGTGATTTTTCATTGGTTGGAACGAACTTTCCGAACTCCGAACATAAAATTTGATTATCTCTGATCTCTGATTGAACTGAATGATTTCATTAGTTCATCTTGAACTAAAATTTCAACTCCCAACTGAGTCTCAACATTGCGAACTTTTCGAGTTTATAAATCCAGTGTAAAACATTTAACACGTCTGTGAATGTAACTTTTGACATCTGTCACTGTCAATTTTAACGACTGTCAATGATCATTTAAAAATTTTATTTATCCTTTCAGGTGGAATTTACATGGCGTACACCCCAATATGGATCCCCACAGACTACAAGCTGATCAAGCAAATCATGACGACGAACTACGAATCCTTCGACTCGCACGGATTCTTCGTTACCGAGAAAGATCCCACGTCGGTACATCTCTTTAGTGTGGAGGGTGACCATTGGAGGGAGCTACGTGCGAAATTAACGGTTACGTTTACTTCGGCGAAATTGAAGATGATGTTCAATATCGTGAATACTCTCGGCGCACGCGTCGAAAGCAATCGTAAGGAAATTTCTGACATATAAATATAGGATTTTTTTTCTTTAACATTGAGAGCTTTATCGGAAAAACTATAAAACTGGCATCGTTGCGAATGTTATTTTTAGGTCTGGCACTAATAAAAGAGTTGAGATATTTGACGTACCGGCAGAGGAAAATTTAATATTCTAAAATTTAAAACACTTTAATTTAACCAAAATTTTAAACGAAAAAAAATAAGTTAAGAGCTTTATCGGAAAAACTGCAACACGGGCAACGTTGCAAATAATATTTTTAATTCCGGCACTATTAAAGCCGTTGCAGAGATAAATGAGAGTTTCGGTTCTTTTGGGATACCCAGTATGTTCATTATTTCGAATAATTTACATCGAAAATATAGGCGGTGCTATAGGACGAAGTAGAATGGAAGCCCACGAAATTTAGGCGGCGTTGCCAAATTTTTCTTGTTTTTTTAAAACTTTTTCATGTTTGTATAATTCCTAAAATTGTTTTCATTCGCTTTTAGTCATTAATTTTATATTTTCCAGTCCATAAACTTTACAAAGCTGGTGAACCAGTGGACTTGAGAGAAACAGTAGCCTGTTACGGAATAGATGTGATTGCCGCATGCTTTTTTGGCGTCGAGTGTAACAGTCTGGAAGAACCCAATTCAGAGTTTAGGAAACACGGCAAACTCATCTTCGAACCGAGAAATGTGAGAATCTTTTTGGAGCAAACGTTCAATTCGAAACTTCTTGTAGCGCTTGGGCATACGTTTTCGCCGAGAAAAGTTATCGACTTCTTTTGCAACCTTGCGGAAAACACCATTACGTATCGAGAGAAAAATAACATTTCAAGGTATGGTATAAATAATAGTGCATAATCATTTAACTTTTTTTAAACTAACTATTTTAGCTATTGATTTTTTGAGTTCTTCCATAGAACGCTAACTTTAAATTGAAGAAACACATACAGAGCTGCTTGTTTTGTTAAGCTTATTCCCTGCGCGCGACAGCAGAGTTGATAGTTTCTTTATGTTTTCATATTGCAAATTTTTGTTATTTTTTTGTGAAATTTCCTATCATTTATCGGTTCTATTGTTTGCATTGGATAGTGTTGGGCGTCCTACACATATTCCAGTAAAAATACCCTCAAAAAGTCATAGGATTGCAGTGATATAAACATAGCCGATTTTATTAAAGTGCATAAAAGCTGATCTTAAAGTGCCAAAAACTCCAAAGATATTCCGATAGTCATCCCTATATCCCAGTCCGCTCACCTCTCTTATAGCCCTCCTCCGCAAACCAAAAACCCTGTGTGTGTCCGCCGAATGCCCCCACGCAAGTATTGCATATGTAATCCGGGACTGAAAGATGGCAAAAAAGCACTCCTCAGCACACCAGTAGATACACTGCGTGAAATGGTACGAAGGAGATAAAGCGATCTGGTAAGCTTTCCCGTCAGTGCCCCATTGCAATCTTGAGTCCAACACAACCCTCAAAAAGCTCACATCTTCCTGGTTGGGAACTGCCATCTCTCGCATCAAGAAGACGACTCGACCTGTCTTTTCCTTATTCAACAGAAGTCTGTTGGAGCAAAACCAGCTTTCAGCTCTCAACTGTGCCGCCATGGATACCGCCAAAGAACCGTCCAGAGAATCAGCAGCAAAGGACACAGTGATATCATCAGCAAAGAGTGTATATTTTTCTCCTTGGATGTTAGAAGGCAAATCGTTGATGAATATCAGAAAAAGTATGGGCCCTAGAATTGATCCCTGAGGTACTCCAATCTCGATTTTGCTCCTTGCTGATTCCTCCCCTGCAACCCTCACCACCTGGTACCTGGACTCAAGGTATGATTTAAGCAGTTTAATACTATTGCCTGAAAATTTGTAATGACAAAGCTTTTTAAGCAGGATATCATGGTCAACACAGTCAAAAGCCTTGCTAAAATCACAAAAGAGAACTGAGTCATACTGAGAATTGTGGAATGCATTCAATATGCCCGAGACCAAATTCAGAATCGCAAGATACGTGTTCCTGCCACCAGTGCTCTGTTATGCATAGCACATCTATGAATTTGTCCACCATGAATGATTCTATTTCATTTGATTGAGATCTGACGTTAATATGTAAAATTCTTAAAGTTTCTTTTGTAGTCATTTGGCCATTGCGTGGTGCTGGATGTTCATAAAATGGTTAATAACAACTCCTTGCGGCCATAAATGGGTATTCATGAATAATTGATCTCACTCACTTGATGGTACAACAAGCCTGACAGATGCTTGATACTTGTCGTCCTTTGTCCGAATCCTCTCACAGTGAGATCCCTTCGGGTCCATAACACTTTAGCGTCACACAAATGAAGAAGATTTTGGTAAAAATAAGAACACTTTCCATGTTAGAGAGAGTGATTCTTTATAAAAAACTGCGGACGGAGGATCTTTTTTATTAAAAAATAGTAACATTTCTAACCTAAAAGATATGAAACTTTCGGATCACTCACATCTACCTATAACAAATTTTCGACTTTCGGGCCGGCGCATTTGGCAGCAGCCCAGTGTTGTTCCAATATTTCGTTCTTCGCTCGCTCCGGGGACTAAGCCAGACAAAACTAACCCAATTTAACCTTGTAGATACCGTAGAAAAGGGTAAATTTTTTACTTAGTGCACTTTGCAAATTTATTTTCGTGTAACGTGTATTAGACAGTATTATAAGTATTTTGTGATACGTTACATATTGCGCAAAGCACTTTTGATGCAAAAAATTGAAAAAAAAAATCCCAAATGTTTCAAAAAGTAAAATAGCAGCTTGCCAAACCACAGCCAACATAAACTAACCCAAACTAACCAACACTAATCCAAAGTAACCAAAACCAACCCAGACTAACCCAAAATATCCAAAGCCAACCCAAACAAACCAAAACTAACCCAGACTAACCCTAAATTAACCAAAGTAAGGAAATAAGCGCGCAAACAAGCGCGCCTAGCGCGCTTTTCTCTTAACTACCTCAAACTAAACAAAACCAACCCAGACTAACCAAAACTAACCCAAATTAACCAGCACTAACTCGCGAATGTCGCTAATCATATTCTTTACAGCGTTCCAGTTCTGCAAGCTGCTCGTCATTTTGTCTATAATCGTTTCCGGCCTTATGGGTCCGATCTTAGCTGTGCAGGAGTCGTGATGCGCTCCCCACCTAGGGCAATGGAAGAATGTATGTTCTGCGCTGTCCACCTCTCCACAGTACACGCACTCGTCGTCCGGAGTCTTTCCGATGCCATAAGTATACTCACGAAAACATCCGTGTCCCGTGAGAAACTGGGTCAGAAGATAATCGGTCTCCCCGTGCTTTCTGTCCACCCATGTTTTTATGTTGGGTATCAACTTGTAAGTCCATCTGCCCTTGCTACTATCTCGCCATCTATCTTGCCTTTCTGTCATGGTGATCTCTTCTGCCTCCTGGCGCGCGATGCCCTTCGATTGTGTCGGTGCTTGAGCCACTTTCATGGCCTGTCTGACAATGAGGTCCATTGGGGGGGTTTCAGCGATCACCAGGATAGCATCAGTTGAAGTAGTGCGGTATGCTCTGCAGATGCGCAGAGCCGCCTGTCGTTGTACCCTCGTGTGTATTTTCTGGACTTTTGCGATGTTCATAGTATGACCCCATACAGGCGCGGCGTACATTATGATGGATCTAGCCACTGAGCATATTAGTTTGCGTTTGTGCTGGTGTGGGCCGCCTATGTTGGGCATTAGTCGTGCAAGGGCCATCATGGCATTGCTTGCCCTTTCGGCCGTGTTTCTGATGTGTGGGACGAAGGTGAGCTTACTGTCTAGCCACACTCCCAAGTACTTGATCTCGGTTTTAGGTGAGATAATTCTGCCCATGATGTTCAGGTTTCTACTTGGGACAGTTCTCCTGGAGGTAAGGATGACAGCCTCGGTCTTATCTTCGCATAATTCCAGTTGGTTGGCTCTGAGCCAACTCCTTATACCTACTATTGACTGGTTTATTTTGTACTCACCTTCGTCTATGTTCTTGGCAAGCACCACCAGGGCGACGTCGTCCGCGTATCCGATTAAAGTCACTCCTTTGGGTTGCGGAAGATTCGGCAATCCGTCATAGAGGATGTTCCACAAGGTTGGCCCTAGAACGGAGCCCTGCGGAACCCCACAAGACATGCTAAAATTCTCCCTTCTTCCTTCCGCCTCCACTATTACTGTCCTGTCCTTAAAGTATTCCATAATCAGATTGACGATATATGGTGAGGTGCCTCTCTTTCTCAGCTCCTTTATGATGGCCGGCCATGAGGCTGAGTTTAAAGCATTTTTGACGTCTAATGTGACCACTATGCCGATATCTCTATGTCTTATGCTTCTTTTATAAAGGGCAGGTCTGATTGTGTCTAGGGCTTTCATTACTGCTGTTGTAGTGGACCTACCTTTTCTAAAACCGAACTGCCTAACGCTCAGTGTTTCCCTCAGATTTAGGTCTTCATGTAATCTAGCCAGGATGACGTGCTCTAAGAGTTTGCCCCCTGAGTTTAACAGACATAGTGGTCTGAACTTTTGCTCCTCATTGATGTGCTTTTTGGGTTTCTCCATTAACACTAGTATTGCCGTCTTCCACGGGCGAGGGAAAACTCCGTCCGTTAGTGCATTTGCTAGGGGTTTGAGGAGTAGTTCTGGTTCTTTTGTTGCGATCAGTTTAATGATGTCAGCTGGTATGCCATTCATACCAGGGGCTTTGTTTGACTTGAGTTTACTGGCCGCAGTCGTGATTTCATTGATTGTCAAAATCGGAACTACTGTCTCGCTGTGGTGTGTCTTATTCCAGGTGTTAAATGGTCTGGTAGGGAACAGTTCTTGGGCTACTTCTAGGGATTCTGACATCGTTAAAGCCCTATGCGTACTCGTTACCTTCAATCTCCTCGTCGCGATTCTATAGCCATCGCCCCAACAGTCTAAGTTAATATCGTCGCAGAGCTTCCTCCAGCAGTTCCTTTTAGACTTGTTTATCGCTATTCTAAGTTTCTTTTTGTGGTCGGAGTAGTTTTCTCTGTCTAAGTTTGCTCTAGTTGTATCTTTCCGGTTGTTCCTAGTCATTTTCCTCCTTAGGGTGAGGCAGGATCCTCTGAGCGTGGCAATCTCGTCGTTCCACCAGTATGCTGGTTTCCTGTGGTTTGTGTGGGGTTTTTTCTTTGGCATTGATGCGTTGCAGAGTTCTGTCAGTAGCTGGTCTAGTTGTTCCGCGGACTCTGGGGGAGGTCTTCGTGTCGCTGTGGCAATCGCCTTGTCAAGCTTCTCTTGGTTCAGCCTTTTAACATTCCAGCTCGATCTGACTTCGTCGCTGCGAGTGGTACGTATGCCATGCTCTACCTCAAAGTAAATGTACTTGTGGTCACTCAAGGATTCTGATTCCAGCACACTCCATGCTCGAATTTTGGTGTTGACTTTGCCCCTTGACATAGTCAAGTCTACAATCTAGGAGGCTCCCTCTCTCGCGAAAGTGGGGTCCTCGCCAACGTTTTGGAGGACCAGGTTGTGTGTTGCCATCCATTACCATGTTGCCCTTGATGTTGGTGGTGCGCATACCCCAGTCTGTTGCCCAGGCGTTGAAGTCGCCTGCGATAATAGTGTCTTTCAGGGATCTGTCCAGAAGACTGCCAAGGGCGTCCAGTGACTGGTTGAATACCTCTGGGGTAATGGGTGCAAAGTAACAACTGATGATGTAATCTTGAAGTTCCACCCAGACGAAGCCCTCACCTGACCCGAAATTCAGGGTTGCTATTTCACGGTTTCTCATCCTCAGGGCAGCATCTTTTTTCTGGTCCACTTGCCAGGGTGTGCCACTTACAATCTTATGGTTCGGTTCGGAGATCAGGATAACGTCTGCGTCAAGATTATTCGCCGTTATGTTTAAAAAGTCGTGGGCTGCGCGACACCTGTTCATGTTTAACTGTAGAATCCTTAGAGGTCCGGTGTTACTGTGGTTGTCTGGGTTATGAATGTGTGTTTGAAGCATTATATTACTGATATTTACAAATGTAGGCTCCGTTTAATGGTCTGGGGGGTAGTCCCCTTCCTCCGGTTTTTGGAGTGCTTCTAACTGCGTCTGAGTTCTTTCTGAGAAGCGCATTTCCCTTCTTTTATACGAGATTGCTCTTCGAAAAGCCGGGCAGCTCGCAGAGCCCGCCTTGTGTCCTTCCACCTCGCAGAGGGGGCAGGCTGGGGTGCCTCCCGCACAGGATTTAGCATCGTGTCCCTCCCTTCCGCATTTGCCTACTGGGTCCATTGCACTCCGCGTAGGTGTGGTCGTACGCCCAGCATTTTCCGCATCGGGAGACGTGTATCCTTTTCTCCATTCTTCCCCTTGACCGGCCGACCCGTATATAAGGTTGCTCTAAAAGTTTGTCTGCTTTCTGGGCATCTAGGGTAATGGTCACAGCCTGTGTGTTTCCCGCGTTTGGTCTCATACTGCTAATTTTGAATTCTTCTTCCTCTAATGAGCCAAGGATACTCCTTACTTGCTTTTCTCCTAGCGTCGTAACTCTAATGTTACCATTATCGTTAGTAATAGCCTCTCTTATTTTTTGCGCCGCCGAGCGGTTCTTGTCCATAGTGATAAGGACTCTATCGTCTTTGGTCCTTCTGATGGACCTGATGATCTGGGATGACTCGTTGTTCCTAAGCTTCTCTTTTATTTCTCTGACGGTGTCTTCAAAGTTTTTTCCGTCCTGTTTTACCAATACCAACCTAAACCATCCCATACTAACCCAAACTAACCAAAGTCAACCCAGACTAACCCTAAATTAACCAAAGTAAGGAAATAAGCGCGCAAACAAGCGCGTTACGCGCGCTTGTCTTTTCACTATCTCAAACTAAGCAAAACTAACCCAGACTAATCAATACCAACCCAGAATAACCAATACCAACTCAGACTAACAAAAACTAACCAAAGCCAACCCAAACTAACCCAGACTAACTCTAAATTAAACAAAGTAAGGAAATAAGCGCGCAAACAAGCGCGCTATGCGCGCTTGTCTCTTCGCTATCTCAAACTAAGCAAAACCATCCCAGATTAACCAAAACTAACCCAAACTAACCAACACTAACCCAAAGTAACCAAAACCAAATCCAAACTAACCAAAGACAACTTAAACTAACCCAGACTAACACTAAATTAACCAAAGTAAGGAAATAAGCGCGCAAACAAGCGAGTTACGCGCGCTTGTCTCTTCACCATCTGAAACTAAGCAAAACTAACCGAGACTAACCAATACTAACCCAAAGTAACCAAAACCAACCCTGACTAACCCAAACTAACCAAAGCCAACCCAAACGACCCAAACCTAACCCAGATTAACCCTAAATTTACCAAAGAATGGAAATAAGCGCAGAAACAAGCGCGCTACACGCGCTTGTCTTTTCCCTATCTCAAGGAAAAGACACATCGAGCTAAAGCTGTCGGGGTCTTTTCAGATTGTAAACGAAAATTTGTCTCATAGAAAATTTGGAAAATAATTTTTTTGTTTCAAATCAACGGTCTTTGCGATAAAACATCTCCGCTATCGATATATTACTGTTGACATGTTGGCAATAACGCGTAAAATCGTGCTTGCTTACGTTTTCACTTCGCTTCGTTTGTTTTTAGATAAGCGTCTACCGACAGCAAATTTTCGACCATTGGACTAACATTTCACTTCACGCATGGCCCTTCGCTCGATTCGAGGGCGCAGCCAAACAAAACTAACCCAAGGCAATGCCCAAAATCAAGAAAAACAACTGAAAAATCTCAATTAGCACGTACGCATGCGTAAAGGTTCCAAATTAGTGTTGGTAGACGCTATTAGCAAAGGCAAATTCCTGCGCTAACAACAAAATCTATGGCGGCGCGACGAAAAATAACACCAACATATATATCTCTCAACATGTATAGCTCTGACATTTTAAATCGTGTGACGCTGAAGTGATATATGACCGATCTTTCTTCCAGACCATTGTTCTTGAGGAAATCCATAACTTCATTGCTGTTCACTTCCGGAGCCAGTCCCGAAAGAAACAAAAACTCAGGTTTTACAGCCGTTTTTAAAAGGCCTATGCCCTCATTGCTTCCTCTTAGAGGTTCTGGTCTACCATTCTGCTGGACTCTTCTTCTTGCCGTCGCCCCAGCCTTTTTGAGGTTGTGACCACGTCGTCGGCCCCCTCTTCTCTTTTGCGTCTTTTGTCATCTTGATTAGGAGGTGGTTGAATGTCGTTATTGTCTTTAAAATTGTCGTTACTTTGACTAGATTTTCAGAATTTTCATTGTTGTTGTTTACTATAACGTCAATGTTGTCAACGTCAGCAGCTATTGACGTTTGCAAGCCACTAGCGTCATCTAGGGGAGTTGATCCTGTTTTAGTGTCATTTTGGGATGACATTCGACTGTTTGAATTTTCCGGATTTGATATTTTGCCGTTGCAAACTTTAGTTTCAGATTGCGACTTACCGCCATCTGTTGCCCTTCATCCAACTCATCATCAGATTTGGTATTCCTGCCGGATTCTTTGGAATGTTAATTTTCTTGATCTTGATCTTTGCCTATTAGTTTTGTTTTCTTTGGTGATTTTGTTACTATAGGATTTCAAATTTTTCTTTCCACAGATTGGCATTGTTCTGGAAAATCTTATTTTTGTCCTTCATTTCTTCAAGGAGTCTTCTATACAGTGAAATTTGAACGTCTGACAGATTTGAACACAGACAGATTTGAACACATTTGAATTTGAATTTAAGAGAGGAGGGGATCTCAATAGTTCTATGTCTGTCAAGGCTAAATCAAAGAACTCTAATTTAGAGGAGGTATTCATTTCAATATAAGAGAACTTCCTCAGGAGGAGGCTCTCTCATCAATAAACTGTTGCGCATATTTTATTTAGTAAATATTTATCATTTTGCTAATCCTTCGCTTCACGCATCCGCATAGCCCTTCGCTCGCTCCGGGGCCGCGACCAACAAGAACTCAAGTTAAGGTAAAAAATAATTCACTTCTTTAGTTCATTTTCGTTTGTTTGGGCTAGTTTTTGCTTATTGAAATATTTGACAAATTAATACATTCCCATTTGCATTCATTCACCTGAATAAAAGAAAGAGATACAGATGTTCATTGTGCACCATTTTAACTAATGAGTTTTGCTAATGAAATTATAGCCTAGGGTGACCATAATGTTTAAACAAAAAAATAGTACATTTTGAATTCGTAAGAAATAGACCGCCGATAAGTCTAGCATGTCAATATTCAGGCCCAATATGCGGTAAAACACTTGATTTTGCTTTCATACTGCGCCTGCAACTCACTGCAAAGCCAAACCTAAACAAACAACATGCTACTAACGACGACAAAATATCATTGTCTCTTCTTCATCGGTATAGCTTCTTGTAATGCAACAAAGTGAAACAGCGAAATGAGTGACGTCGACTGCCCGCCTACTGGTTCCTTGGAAGGCCATCGGATGCTACATAGTGGACTAAAATCCAAATACGCACTGGACAATAAAAGGGTTTTCTATTTATTTTTTTCATAATTATATTTTTCTTCCTTTAAACAAAAAGTATGACATAGTTTTGTGTATCTTAGAATATCTGGCAACAGTGTGCCCTCTGAAACATTGACGTTTGGCCACAGCTTAGTAACAACAACTATCATGGCAAACTATAAGACGTAGGTCGCAGTTACCATTTTCTTTTCCATTTTTTTGGATCTGTTATTAGCGAAAAAGTAATTATTTTCACCATAAA
>MU192520.1:14327-28732 GCA_016904865.1 Pissodes strobi
CTGTGCTAGATAGATAGTCGCATCAATTAACATTCGGCGGCGTGCCCCAGGGGCTCGTCGTCAGCGTACAATTTAACGTTCCAATAAACTACTTTAAGTTCAAACAATTATTTTAATTTAATAGAAAATTAAATCATGATAATTTCAATAGAAGGGGCATCTTATTTTAATAGAAAGTTTAGCTTTACGATGGTGGCGTGCCCAAAGTGCTAGCCACCTTACAGTTGCATTTTCTATTAAACTACTGTAAGTTCCAAACTGATTTCCTAAAATTAAATCATTATAATTTGAATCAAAATAATATTTTACTTTAAAAGAAACTTTGCGATAGTGGCAAGTTCTTTGGGCACGCCACTGTGCTAGACAGAAAGGAGCAACAATTAACATTCAGCGGCGTGCCCGAGGCATCCAGCGTATCGATTAAATTATTTTAAATTTGAAACAATTTTTTTAATATAATAGAAAATTAAATGATTATAATTTCAGTAAAAGAAGCATTTTATTTTAATAGAAAGTTGCAACAATTAGTATTCAGTGGCGGGCCCAGTGGGTTAGTCACGAGCTCACAGTCAGTAGCGTGCCCGAGGGGCTCGTCGCCGCGTACAGTTTAATTTTCTATTAAATTACTTTAAATTATTATTATTTTTTTAATTTAATAGATAATTAAATTATAATTTCAGTAAAAGAAGCAGTTTATTTTAATAGAAAGTTGCAACAATTAGTATTCAGTGGCGTGCCCATAGGGTTAGTCACCAGCTTACGGTTTATGTCTTTGGGCACGCTACTGTGCTAGACAGAAAGGCGCAACAATTGACATTCAGCCGCGTGCCCGAGGAACCCATCGCCAGCGTACAGTTTAACTTTCTATTACATTATTTTTAATTGAAAACATTTTGTTTAATTTAAGAGAAAATTCAATTATTGTAATTTCAATAAAATAGCATTTTAATTTTTTTTAATTTAATAGAAAATTAAGTGATTATAATTTCAGTAAAAGAAGCATTTTATTTTAATAGAAAGTTGCAGCAATTAGTATTCAGTGGCGTGCCCGGAGGGTTAGCCACCAGCTTACAGTCTAATTTTCTATTAAACTATTGCAGGTTCAATACTGATTTCCTATTTTAATAGAAAATTAAATTATAATTTCAACCAAAATAATATTTTATTTTAAAAAAAACTACGATAGTAGCGAGTTCATTAGGCACTCTATTGTGCTAGACAGAAAAGCGCATCAATTACCAATCAGCGGCCTGCCCGAGGAACCCGTCGCCAGCGTACAGTTTAATTTTCTATTAAATGATTTTAAATTAAAAAATATGTTTTAATAGAAAATTAAATTATTGTAATTTCAGGATAAGAAGCATTTTATTTTAATCGAAAGTTTAACTTTATAAAGGTTACGAGGCCTTCCAACACGTCACTCTGCTGGGCACAAATGATTTTTCTATTAAAGTATTAAAGTTCAAATTTTATTAGAAAATTAAACCATTGTAATATCAATCATAATAACATATTATTTCAATGCACCACTGTATGAAGATTGCCAAAATTAGCGTTCAGTGGCGTGCGTGCCCAAGGGCTAATTACCAGCGTACATTTTAACTTTCCATAGAACTATTGTATGTTCAAATCAAATTGTAATTTCAATAAAAAAAGAATTTTATTTTAATAATATGATGAACACTGCGATGGTGACGAGCGATTCGGTCATCCCACGGTGCTAGACAGAATGTTGCAACAATTAACGTTCAGTAGCGTGCCTGACAAGGAAATTCAAAAGCATATAATTGCAACTTTAATAGCATGTTAAGTTATAAATTTATTCAAGCTCAACAGCATACTATTTCCTGAGCTTTATTCTACGTTGGTGGCATATTCTTCAGTGGCGTGTCCCAAGGGCTCGAACCAGCATATAGATTAATCTTATCTTCTATTACATGTTTGTAAGTTTGATACTGCTGACCATGACCGTGATAATTGAGTCGCTTTTGAGACTCGCGGTCTTGTCTTGATCTATCTCACGAGCGTTTCTAAGAAGTTGTGGAAAATATTGATCTGGCTTTTTTGTTGAAATTACGTTTGTCGTTGAATTTAGGTTTTTATTTGCTTTTAATGAAGGCACGTTTATTTAAATTAAAATTTCCTTTCTTGCCATGTAAATTTACAATAAATATGAAAAATAAATTAGGTGAAGATCAGATCTGAAGCGCGCGGAAAGTCCGCAGTCTGACATTTCTGCTGAAGAGGGTTAATAGCATTGTGTTTTCATTCTCTCTTTTGAAATTTAATACATAAATTATTATATTTATGTTGAAATTATTACCAAGCATTCACAAATTAAATTTACACACTGTGCAAAGTCCCGATCTGGAATAAACCCAGATGTACTGTAAATATTAGCCGGCTCATTAATACGTCCAGCAGATATTGCGGTAAATGCACGTGAGTATTCCATTACATGCATGGCATCTTCCAGCATGTTTGCACGTTCTCTCTATATGCATTCTGAATTAAATAAATGGGCGGCGGTGTATAGAATAATATATCTTAAAATAGGAGCTAATTTTGTAATTGAGAAAAGTAAGCGGAAATATTTGATGTGTTTATGATGAATTTTTAAGTTATTTGAATCTTGCTCAATGCCCATAAAATTAAAAATGTCAACAAATGGCCTTAAGGATTTGAACATTAAGGGCTTAATCCCAAAATTTCTGGAAATAAAGTATCACAATGTTCCTAGTTGTAGAATTTGGCTTAATAATACAACTGAATTCCTCAGCCCCAAAAACCGTGATAACAACATGCCACTACCTAAAACGGCTTGCATATCCAAAAAGTCGTCGAAATTTTATGTTTAATTTTCGTTTCTCAGTTATTTATTGTGTCTAATAGAATTCTCGTTTGTTTTTTAATTTTTTTCTTTTGTTATATAGTCTTTTTTCAAAGGGCACATCTCTTTCCAAAAAATTTTCACAGAGATTTACGTAGTTAAGTTAATTCATTTTTCTCTTTCCTGCTGCAATAATCTACTACTTCTTTCCTGTCTGTTCATTTTATATGATGTCAAGTGTTTGGCCTCATCAAACATTTTTTAAGTATATTTTCATCTACAACACAAAAATATTCCTTTCATTCTGGTGGTCAAATTTATTTATAGTTTTATCAACTGTTTAGCAAAAACTTCTGCGGTCTCTTAACAAATCCACCCCGCCCCGCACCCCGCTAGCTAATTGATGCAAATATATAAAAGTAAATTAATGAGATTTTTAAATTTAAAAATATAAATTTAAAAAAATCCTCTTATCTACTAAACCAATAATTTTGCATTAATAGTATTGCTTACCATTTTTGAGGTAAGGGTGAAATTCAACACAATAACAAAATAACGTAAACACCTGCTACTTGGAAAATACCTTCAATTCGACGTCTATTTATTAAAAAAAATCAAATACTTATTAGGAAAATTTGCAACCGACTGGCGAAACAAAAATGAACTTGAATGCGTTGGCAAATGATACTTATATACATTTCAGGAAGAAGAAAATCGTTGTAAACCTTGATGGAATCGATCTATGGTCAATTACGCTACGAGGTGGCTTTAATATCATATGCGTCTAACGCGCTATATGAATTATATTGTGCGTGTTATAATAGAGCGGGTAAGATGGAGAAAACACCTATAATGCCAAAACTCTGGACTAAAGAGCCCAGAACTTTTGAAGTCGTATAGAATATACAATAGCTTAATAGAACCTTAAATTACACGATAATGGCAAATCCTCCGAGTACGCCATTGAACAATATTTGTTACATTTTCCATACTAGGGCAGTGGTGTGCTCGAAGGGCTCGATGTTTATGCAAAATTTTACTCCCCACTAAAATATGAAATATCAAGCGTTTCCCCCCCGTAGGGTAGAAAACGACTTATTTCGGGTCTTGCCTAGGCTTGCCCCTCGTGAGATTACACTCTGAATTCCGTAGGCTTCAGTCCATCTTCTTGATGCTTCTCCACCGTCTTGTCAGGCCGCGCGGGTCCGCCCCACCATATACTCTCGGTAAGGCGGCTTACGAGCCGCGACTTCCTTAGTAAGCGACCACGTCGTCAGTCAGATTAAATGGGGTCAAGCCTAGGCAAGACCTGAAATAAGTAGTTTTCTACCCTACGGGGGGAAAACGCTTGATATTTCATGTCTGTGCCGTCGGCTTGAACCTGGTGAGAGGTGCTTGGACACTGACAACGTGGTGGATGTCCGTCATTAGCGTACTGTGACTATATTAATGAGGACGGATAGAACAGGGAATTATTTCACCATGTCCAAACATAACTTTTATTCTATATTGAACACAACCAATCAGGAACTAAAAGATTCATCATAACACCTAATATAAGTGCCATATTATACTGTGGGTTACATAACCTGGTTAACAAATGTAAGAATATATATCTATACTAACAAACGCGTCAACACTTATAAAATGTTTAACTTCAAAACAAAAATAATTTCTGTATCTTTGAATGTGAAATTGCCTTAAATATAAATAAAAAGAAAAAACATAACCAATAGTGTTATGCTAAATAGGGACAAAGTTTCCTTCGATTACATCATTGGCTTTTGTGCGCTACTTTTTGAATTTCTTTATAATAGTACCGAAAAAAATTAAATTTTCCCTGCCATTTGCCCTTTTTAACACAGAGTCGAGTGGTACACAATAATTATTATGGCGGCAAGTAGCAACAGCTGATCTGGGAAAATTATGCCTACATCCTTAAAAACGGTCCTTACCCACCCGGCTATTACTGAACGAGATGCTGAGCCCACCTTACCTCTTGTTGCGATAAAGAGACTTGTTAAAGTGGGAACAGCTTTTCTACGGACAGAAGATAATGATATGAGCTTATTTATCAAAAAAACTGGGCATAAAGCTTTTTTATAACAGTTAAATAGTTTCCAGCCCGACTATCGATGGCTTGTTGAATCTGTCTTAGATCCAAATAACGGCAAAAAGGTAAATGAGTTATCCTCGATGTCCATAATCTTGGGATCAATACTCAATAATGTCAAATCGTGGATTCTCCTCCTCGACACTAAAAGAAGAATAACTGCTACTTTTCTAGATACCTGGAATAGGCTATTCTCATTTATTTCTTCTCTCTCTATCCATTCTATCAATATGTTAACATCCGATGTGATTCTCTTGGATGATGGAGGCCTAGAGAGACCGATACCCCTTAAGATATGCTTAATAAGCGGATGACTGGTGTAAAAGTCAGCCGTCTCGGAATTTGAAAATGTCGCCACCCGCATGCAGTTTAATTGTACTGGGGGAAAAACGTTTATTTTGAAAAAGACAAGTTAAATATTTAGCTAAGTCTTTTACATCAGGATTGGATGGATTTACGTTGTGTCCTTGTCCAGGTGATCCACTGTTTCTAAGGTGCCGAGTAGGTTTTTAACGATGAATTGCGTCAGGAGGAGAGTAATAGGTTTACTTCATCTTTCTTCCAGTCTGATGTGAGGGAAGACCGCCCCGAGTCTTCCATGCCTCCAAATAAAGTTTTTTTTTGCATCTGGAATCGAACGGAGTGTCTGAGCATCTAGAAGATGATGGTGCAGATTGCGAACTAAAAATGGGGGGGCTATAGCCCTCGTTTTGAGATCCGACCTCCAAAAAAACCCTTTCCCACCGCGGTGCGGTTATTACATACGTCCCCTTTGCCGCGTTGAGATGGTGGAAAATTCTGGGAATTGGCGACGGAGGAGGAAAGATCCAACCCAGGGATGTCTTCCATTGACGACTGAACTCATCCACAAAGAGAGCCTGTTCGTCCCTCGCGTCTCGGGTCACATACACCGGCACAACCTTGTCTGTTTTCGAGGCAAATAAATCGATTTTGGGCATACCCCACTTCTGAGAAATCATCCGTTGAGCGGACTTTGAAAGAGTCCATATCGTCTCTGGTTTGTTGCGTTAAAGACTGTCCGCGAGAAGATTGTATGTTCCCGGTATATAATACGCCAGGATCTGTATATTAATTGATTTCGAGAACTGCAAAAGCTTTGTCGTTATGCCCAACAGACGAGGAGATCTTGTTCCCCCTTGGTTCCGGATGTACGCCACCACTGTCTTGTTGTCAGATTGAACTAGGACAGTTTTTCCCTCCAGATGCCGAGCCAACAAACGAATTGTTGCGTAAATTGCAAAAACTCTTTTAAGTTTATATGCCATTTCCGTTGCCGAGTTGACCATAGACGCCGTATATACCGGTCCCCGATATGGGCTCCACAACCCTCGTCTGATGCATCTGCCGTAAGGAACAGATGCGCTTTCTGTGGGAAAAGAGGTGAATTCGTTCGCAGATATCGAAGCCACCATTGACATTGGCAAATTACTTTCTGACGAACTGGAAACTTTTTCCTTGGACGCCACTCTGGTAGCTGTAGACTGGCTTTCTGAATCTCTCTTGACTGTAGTCTGCCTAGAGAAATCGCTGTCGAGGCAAAATTCATCTTTCATAAGAGCCTGCGTGACAGAGCCCAATTCCACTGACCAGTGTTTACTATAGAATTTAGGTCCTTTTCCAGAGATAATTGCTTTTTCTTGGGTAGAGATATTTTCTCGCAAACCGTATCCCAACATAGTCCTAGATACTCTATGCTTGTCCCGGGAGTGAGTAACGACTTGTTCCAGCTTATCAGCCACCATAAGCAGCTTGTTGTCTGGGCCTGCGTTGCTAAAACCTGAGGACTTTGATGAGCCATCAAAAAATCGTCCAGGTATACTATCACGCGTAATCCATCTTTCCTTGGACAACTCGCCAACCAGTTGGAAATATTGGCAAACATTAGCGGGGCATTTGACAGGCCGAAGGGAAGGCAATCATCTGAAAAATCCAGCTCTCGTGGTCCAAGGAAAGAAACTTTTGATGATCTGCCTTTATAGGTATGTGGAAGTAAGCCTGCGTTAAGTCGATTTTGATTAAGCAATCCTTTCTTTGCAGGAACAACGGAATTTTCTGCTGATTTATCAACCGAAACTTCTTAGGAGAGACACAACGATTCAAGCCTTTTAGGTTTTGGACTGGTCGAGCTGTTCCATCCGATTTTGATACTGGAAACATTTTTGATAGGAACCCCCATTTCTCTGTCGAGATTTGTAAAACACCTTGTGCTACCAGTTTCTGGATAACTTCTGAGGTTATCGATTACCTGATCATTGACTTTGTAGAAAGACGAGTCAGTGGGGGTTTTCTTACAAACGGAATGCTGTGCCCCTGTACGATATTTAAAATTTTGAGAGGAGCGGAGCATTTGCATTCTTCCAAGCTGGAAGACAATAACGTAGGCGCCCTCCTACTAAAGTAGAAAAGTCATTGTCTTTTTGACTTCGCATATCGCTTGCTCGTATTATTGTCGTATGGATGGGGACGCTTTCGTGAATCCCGTGGTGGCATCTGCCTTTTATCGTTTTTTTTGATCCAACGGCTCTTGTACCTCGAGAAATTATCTGCGTTTTGTTATACTGATTTGCTGCTGAGGCTTTGGTAGGCACTCGGAAAAAACTTCCCGTATTGTCTAAAACATTCCGTAAACTCAGCCTCCGCAAAAAGGTGGGAAGAAGAAGGTGGTATGGATTCCAACTGAGCGCAGGCGTAGCTGTCCCTAGGTTTGAAACATCTTCTCGATTGTCTCGGCTCGCCCACCACACACAAACTGCAGAATGTCGTCGGATAAGCTCTTGAATTTAGACTCTTCTGAGAAAAAAATCTGGTTGATTAAATCTTTAACATTTGAGCATGAAGTTGTTCCATTCCCATTGCAAAGGCTTCTCTTTATTGGAGTCGGGCATGTTTACCATCTAATTTCGAGAGATGTTCTTGTGTTGACTTATAAGGAAATGCGCAAACGAGCTGTGGGTTAACTTTGAGTGCACCAAACACTGGTGCTGCTTGAAGTTTCTTTTAAACATCAGCGTATCTGATCTTATTATACGATTGGCTCCCTAAACGCTGACATTCAATCCCTTGGCGCTCGATAATCTCTCTGGCTCTGGGGATTATGGGCTAGCGTTCTTTTGTTTTTGAAGAAAAGTCGAAGGAAACTTTGTGAACAGAACCGAGCTCTGGAGCGACCCATTCTACGTCATCTTTGTCTTCATCTTCGTCCTGCCACTCCACGTCGCTGTTCTGGGTATTCTTACAATCCGATAACGCCGGATCAGTGAGCACTTCCTTCTCCAAAGGTTGACTAACGCTCGGGACCGATTTCATATCCTCCAAAAGAGCCTGAACAGCTTTTTGATGTTGAAAGCTGCTCTGCTCGAGTTTGGCAAGTCTATCTGAAGTGCTAGGCGCTTTGCTACGCGCTACTGGAGGGCCTTCAGATTTATCCTCGTTTTCTGATCGCTCTTCTGATAGCTCAATTGAAGCTGCAGACCGGGATAGTAGTAAAGGTTTAATGTCAATTAAGGAAGCATTAACAAGTTCCTTTTGTTCAGCGGAGTTCCTGATTCTGGCCGCCACTGCAGGTGGACTTATAATAAGACCAATACAAAAGGGCAAATTGAGCATCTTCACTTTCATATCTCGATAGACCTTCTGCGGAAGACCAGTCTCCTCTGGCCGAAAAGCTTGAGCGAGTCCAACGGTCGGAAGAGCAAATCGTAATTTATTTAGCACTTGCGGGCCAAATTCTTTCCCCAGTACTGAGAGTATAATATGGTGGGGCGGGCCCGCGTGGCCTCACAACACTGTGCGTGGTGAAGCATCAAGAAGATGCACTGAAACCTACGGAATTGAGAGTGTAATCTCTTAAGGGTGAAGTCGACGGCACAGACATGAAATATATGATTTTTAATTACTTGTTTTGTACTTACGGCTCGTATTGAACTTAAAATAATAAAATTCAAAGTTGAACTGTACGCTAGGGGTGAGCCCTACAAGCACGCCAATGGACGAGATTTGTTCCACCATTCTTTCTAGTACAGAGTACATCTTTCCATTTAGGTATATGGGAAATATTTGAATTTAAATTCATATTAAACTGATAATTCGTCTTGAACTTACAACAGTTTAATAGAAAGTTAAACTAAACTCTAGTGACGAACCCTCCGAGCACGCTGCAGAACGTCTTTTGCTGCATCTGCCATTTCACAGTGGCGTATCCGAAGGGCTCGTTATAAACGCAGAGTTTAATTTTCCATTAAAATAGGAAATATATGATTTTGAATTATTCGTTTTAGTTTTAAAATTCGTGGGGAAGATAGAATAAAAAAAATAGAAAGTTGACCTGTACGTTGGCAGCGAGTCCTACAAGCACGCCGCTGGACGAGATTTGTTGCATCTTTCTTTCTAGTACAGAGTAGATACATCTTTCTATTTATATGGGAAATATTTGCATTTAAATTCATTTTCAACTTATAATTCGTGTTGAACTTACAATAGTTTAATAGAAATTTAAACTAAACGCTAGTGGCGAACCCTTCCAGCATACCACTGAATGGTTTATGCTGCATATTTATCCTCACAGTCGCATGCCCGAAGAGCTCACTATCAATGCAGAAATTAACTCATCATTAAAATAGGAAAAGTTTTGAATTATTCTCTTTGAGCTTACAATTCCTATTGAACCTAAAATAATAAAATTGAAAGTTGAACTGTATACTGGTGGTGAGCCCCTCTGGCACACCACTGAATGATATTTTTTGCACCTTTCTTTCGAGGACATAATTTAACTTATCATTTATATAGGAAGTATTTGCATTCGAATTCGTATTGAACTTATATTTCGTATTGAACTTACAATAGTTTAAGAGAAAGTTAAGCTAAACGCTAGTGACGAACCCTTCCAGCACGCCACTGAGCGTAGTAGGTATACTTGGACAATTCACCATCCACCGCCGCGGTGGAGATGCGCAGTAGCAAAGATCGTCCACGTGGGCTACGCCATTTTTAAGGCGTGGCACCAGACATTTGACAAGTGACACCTGACAGATGACAGTTGGCAAGCATCGCTCACGTAGGCTACGTCATATTTAAGGCATGGCATCCGACAGCTGACAGATGACGTTTGTTAGTTTGGAGGGCGGCCGTCGGCAGTTGACAGGCACGTTCGGAATCTCTCGACCATCCTCTTAAATACCTAAATTAATAATAAAAGTCTTGGAGTCTTGCGGGGATCGAACCACGAACTTTCGACATGCGAGGCAAAGACGATACCGCTGAACCAACTGAACCTTGCAGAATTCATTTTTAAAAGTGTATATATGACGCAATAGGGGTTATGTTTATTTAATAATTCGATCCTGGCTAAGCTAATGCCGTTTTACTCTAGAGCACTATGTGACCTACTTTAGAGCACCACGTGACATCATCATCATGCCAAATGGACCTAACCACTACTAAGGGGGGTAGTTTTAGGGGTGAGGTGAGTTTAGCCTAGCCTTATGAGACTCATGCGTATTATATTAATTTCTTGTCTATGTAACGATTATTTAACATCAGAGCAATCATAATGTAGGGCTATAAAGGTGTGGAAGTGTGGAAGGTGCTTATGAGAAATGCCATGTGGTATAGGTAACATCATTCAAAGTGTGGAAAGTCTCACTCCACGCGTGGAAGTGTGGAAATGTATGATAATTATTATAGGAAAGTTCATCGGGGCATGGAATCGAGAAAAACTAAAAATAACTCCAAGTTCTAACAGCCAAAAAAAAAAGATGTATTAAATATTTTATATTTTTTTCACAAGTACCGCTTTCTGAACAGCTAAAACAACAAATTCGCGCCATTCTATGTGTTTGTATGAAAAGGGGGGTCAGCTGTCACTTGTCAAATGTCAAATGTCTGGTGCCACACCTTAAAAATGGCGTAGCCCACGTGGACGATTTTTGCTACTGCGCATCTCCACAGCGGTGGAGGCCTGTGAACGCAGATACTATACCTACTGAGCGTCATTTGCTGTATCTCTCCTTTAATAGTGGCGTATCCGAGATCTCGCTATACAAGTAGAGTTTAATTTTCCGTTAAAATAGGAAATATATGGTTTTGAATTACTCGTTTGAACTTACAATTATTGGTATTGGACCTACAAATTTTTTATTGAAAAGCTAAACTAAACGCTAGTCACGAACCCTTCTCATGCATCTCTCCTCTCACAGTGGCGTATTAATTCTTCATTTAAATAGGAAATATATGGTTTTGAATTATTATTTTTTAAATTACTGGTGGGCGCCACTGAGCTTTCCATTTATATAGGAAATATTTGCATTTGAATAAATATTGAACTTACATATAATTCGTATTGATTTTACAATCGTTTTATAGAAAGTTAAAATAAACGCTAGCTCTTCGAGAACGACATTTGTTACATCTTTTTCTTCACAGTGGCGTGCTAACTCTCATAAAAATTGAAAATTTATAGTATTGAATTTGAATTGAACTTACATACAATAGAATCATGAAAAGATAGACTGGAAGCTGATGGCACGCCACTGAACGATATATGAGTCGAATAGATGAAAATCCTGCCAAGTCATTTTATGCGGTTATGAGGTAATCAACAAAAACCTCCAGAAATTAAACTAAACAAGTTATAGGATAACATATTATATTTTTACAATATGAAAAGCCCAATGAAGTACTTTTAAAAAAATCTAAACGTGTTTAGTGAATTAATATGCAATATTTCAAAAATTACTTGGCTGATTTTGCATTTCAAGTTCAAGAAATTTTTATAGTACCTATATTTATTTTTAATATAACACCAAGCAATATTCAGAATGTCATTGCAAAGTATTTTAATTCTAATTTTTATTTATAAAAATTTATAAAAAAAAACATATTAATCTAAATTCTTCAATCAATGTCTTTTCCAAGATTATCATTATTTTGGCAGTAAGCAAGTTCATAAGCGCCTTCTGAGGTCATTTGACTAGGGACTGGATCTTGATCAATTACTTCTTTATAGAAAAATGACTAGTTTTCAACAGTCCCTCGTTTTCATTGAAATTGTTTATGTTTTCTCAGGTAGTGAACTCAACCATCAACAACTAGTCTTATTAACATTCTAGTCAGCTTCCACAATGGAAAATTTGTTCTGAAATAGGGCATTTTTTATTTACCACGCTTTGTATGGTTGCCTAAAAAATGTAATGGGTTAAAGCTAATTTGCTTCTTACTCGTTAGTTTTAATGTATTGCGTTTAATTCGCTTTGGTCTCGTCTCCTTAATATTCACCTACGACTATCTTAATAATTACTATGAAAATATTGAAAATGACACATTTTAACGTCTATAATAAAAACTAATTGGCTTAATAAAGGCATATTTTTGATGCTGATTGGGTAATTTCTTATGTGCAAAATGGATATAATTAAGTTGTTGTTGCTTATAGTGATTTATGTGATATAAAACACGTTATTTTGTAGTTATCTCTAATACGTTTGGTGCGAAAGAGGTGGAAAAAATTTAATGATTTTTTAGTACTGAAACATTGATGTATTCATGTTATTACATTAAAATCTTATATACATAAAATAAATCAAATTTTAAAACCGCACATAAATCTTCGGAAATATTTGTGCTTTAAAGCTTCTCTATACCAGTATATATTTTTTGGGATGAATGAATAAATGATCTTGGAAGGTATTAATTAGTACACTGCGACCTGTATAGATCTATTGTGTCCCATTGATGTGGTTCTCAACCAGAGTACCTCATCCAGCTTCAGTGCTTTGATAACAGCAAGTAGTCTGGATGGTTCTATGGATGGAAATTCCTTCTGTGCGACGATGCAGCACCCGTAGCAGGTCATTCTTACAGAATTTTCAATTTTTAGTCTCAACCGGCAGTGGCCCGTAAGAAAGCCGGTGAGGATCTGCAGATAAGGTGTTTCCATCTTCCTGGGTGAGGGGGCTCTAGAAGCATATTTGATGACTTCAATCCTAAAAGGCGTTCCCATAAACTCATCCATTTGGTGTGTTCTTCTTTCCTGAATTCTTCCTTGTAGGTGAGCATCCGTAGGCCAGAAAAAGGTTCTGGTCCTAGAAGCGCAGTTTGTGCTCCTACTTTTGCAAGTTGGTCTGCTTTTTCGTTGCCTTCTATCCCAGCGTGTCCTGGTATCCTTTGAAGGGATAGTGTGTTATTCTTGCCTGGTTCGTTCAGCCTTTCTAGGCATTCCCATGCTATTATGAAGTTGATTGTTGCTCAGCTCAGCGCTTTGATGACTGCTTGACTGTCTGAGAAGATGACAATCTCTTTATTCCTAGAGCTAGAGCGCGCATCTTCCTATTTCCGCCTGGAATATCTCCCGGTGTTGTCCCATTGCTTCGGAGAATTTCGTTCCTGGCCCAAATACCCTGCTCAGTTCTTAACCCACCTGTATACCATTTTATGGCACTTTGCTGCGATGTGAGAATTCAAGAGATGTTCGTTATCCTTCACTCTCTCCTTTTTATCACGACCGTGAAGCATTTTTCAAAATTGTATCTTTTGACTATATCGTCCCTGGGGAGCCCATGAAGTGGTATATGCTTTGTCAGGGATGCTTCTTCTTCTTCTTCTTCTAGTGCCTATCCGTTACCGAATGTTGGCAATCATTCTAGCAATGATAATTTTATTTGTTGCTGCTCTGAATAGTCCTGTAGTGGATGTTTCAAACAAGGTTCTTAAGTTCTTTAGCCAAGATATTCGTCTTCTTCCAATGCTTCTCTTGCCCTGCACTTTTCCCTGTAAGATGCATTTTAGTAATTTGTATTTGGTTTCGTTTCTCATGATGTGCCCCAGATATTCCAATTTTCTACGTTTTACTGTGTATATTATTTCTTTTTCTTTATTTAGTTTTTGGAGTATTCGGGTGTTTGATATTTTGTCCACCCATGATATTTTGAGGATTCTTCTATATGTCCACAACTCGAATGCCTCCAGTTTCTTTGCTGTTGCCTCCGTTAAGGTTCAAGACACTACTCCGTATAACAAGATGGAGAATACGAAGCATCGGAGCAGTTTGAGTTTTAGTTTTAAATTAAAATTACGTGTTTTGAATAATTTGGACATTTGATTGAAAGCTGTTCTTGCTTTTTCAATTCTTGTTTTTATTTCTTGGAAATGGTCCCATTGTTAATTTAGTACTGTGTCAAGATGTGTGTATGTTGACACTCGTTCTACCCCTTTCTCATTGATGGTAAAGGTAAACTGTACTTCTCCAATTCTTTCTTTACTAGTTATCATGACTTTTGCTTTACTGGTGTTGACTTCTAGACCATATTTCTTACTTACTTCAACTACCCTGTCCAATAAGAGCTGCAGTCCCTGTACAGTGTGTGCAAATCTGATGGTATCATCGGCATATCTAAAATTGTTTATTCGTTCGCCATTTAATAGTGAATATGAGAGGTGACAATATAC
>JAEQML010059386.1:0-28729 GCA_016904865.1 Pissodes strobi
GAGATCGTAGGTTAATTACACACTATTGCCGCAAATGTATGGATAGTAAAAAAAAATAAAATAGAAATTGCTCACTTGGCCGATGAGTAACTCCTCAGACAGCTTCCAGAAAAGAACTGCTCACCGTAGAAAGACGACTTCCTTGACAGGCAAAGGACTGCAAGGCTCTATATAGGTAGTACCGCTAGACAGGCGTAGCCAAGGAACTCTGTCGCTAACACGAGAATTCCCACCTCGGAAAAAACTCGCTCAACCAATGAATGCACTGACAAATCACATGCTCCTCTCAATAATTCATCCAAGGGAGTTAAACGATGAAAACCTGGGATTTCGATGCATAGGTATCTACCAAAAAAAAAAGTACTCCGAGTAGCCAAAAGGGCGTTTCCATTAAGCCACTCCAATTAATAGAATTTCCCAATTATTCAGAGGGAATTAATTAAATCCGAAACAAGCATGCGCTACGAAAACAGGAAACATTAGAAGGCCATCGACTTTATTTTCACGCGCCAAATTCAATTGGTTGGAAATCGAATTGTTTAGCAATGCGGATTTATTTTAATTTCTCGATCGAGAGAACGTCGACGCGAGATCGGCCGGAATATCTACGAGGGTTTTCCGCTATTAACCACGAAGGCGCTCTGAGCCATATGAAGGGTGACGAATTCTAGGGTTATTTACGCAGCGATATACACTAATCAAAATGGCATGTGACATGATGGCTACGTGCAAGAGATTTCAAGTCCTCTGGTTTAAGTTCTTTCATTCTTCATATGCGAATCAAATCAATGGCATAATAAAGACAAAGATTGTACATAAGGAGTAGTGGCCGGCCACAAAAATTCACCCGATAGCTGACATAAAGATAAAAATCGGAAGAAATTGACACCAAATTACTTAGGATCGAACTGGGACCAGGGGAGGCCTATGTCCATAACTTGCTGGAGAAATTTTTAAATTATTCTTCTTAAATTCTTAATAAGAAGATTATAATATATTTGTTGTCTACTTTATGAGAAACGACATTCATCAATAATTTATCAGCTTTAATTGATACATCGTCATTGATCCAAAGAGTAATGTTGGTTTTATGATTCGATATGATGAAGGCAACGAATTTATATGACTGCCAATTATAATACAAATATTTCGATTTGTGAACAACATACATTCCTTAAATCAACAAGTATTCTGAAGAAAATAGCGAACAGTCAGGGATCAGCTCTGGCTTGATATAAACAAGCAGACATGGCGACAAATATTTGTATTTCTTGATCAGTCTGCTGAAACCCCAAGCAATGTCTATTATATTTTGGATAAATATTGTACGAGCTGGCGAGTTATATTAATCTTCCTTTCACTAGTTGTGTTATCCCAGAGAGAGTATTTAGTAAATTGGTGATATTTAATGTGTCGTGTATAGCAAGATAAATGTTTCATAGGAAATAAAGTCATCGATAATATACTATGCTTTACACTTTTGTGGAAATAAATTCTAGCTGCAAGAACTTTAATGTCCAGATGCAATGGGCATAAAGTGCAGCAAGTCCTGAGTTGATTTTGTTCTTGTTGAAAATCTCAGATATCTCGAATTTGGACACCAAAAGACCATGTAATATTACACGTATAATTTTTTTTTATCCAATTAAGTTTTAAATTTAAATTAGGCACCATATAGCACAACATGTGTTAAAGTATATCATAAAATACACAATAGAAGCAATGATTTAATCACCAGAACTTCAGTTATGTCAGCTAACTACTATGTCAGATAATTACGACTGCAAATATGCTTCTTAATATGATTTAAACAGATTTAATTCAATTTTGTTTAATTTTTTATACCATGAAATATCGAGAGTGGAAAAGTATACAGGCAGTTTTCCAATAGGGTCGATATACCAGAAGACAGTGTTATATTTCGCCGGCACTAATTTTATCGTTTTTCCTTTGATTACCGTACCCTCAATGCAATAACAATGCCCGGCATTAGGTGTAGAAATACAATATAATGGATCCACTATTCAAGTTGCATAATTGAACTGCTCTCGCATAATGAATCAACCAATTAATTTGACGGCCAATGAACCTTGGAGTAAAATATACATCTACTAGACTAGTTATGTAGCATTTCGCTTAATTTTCCCTTAATTAATGATCGGCGGTTATGCTGGGATCAGTTAAGATCCTGCCCACTTAAGGGATTAATTGACCACCTCATATTGCTGATATGATGATGTTGCTATTTTGCTTTGAAATAATGGACTCGAGTGAATAGGACTAATTGAATGCTGGGCTATTAAAATGCCTAGGGTAATCAGCTTAGCAATTTTAAATATGATCACCTGTTATCTGGTCATCTATGCATCTCCTGCTCAGCATATATTTTTATATCTATTAGTTGGTGCTGTCGATAAAACCAAAAAAAAAACGTGAAGTGGAGTTTCGGCTTTACTTTTCTCCACATTTACCTTCATCTACTTATGTTAACGTAGACATAAGACTCTCTTGATAGGCAGCCATTGGTAATGCATTCATTGAAAGCTCTTGAAAGGACTAGAGTCTTAAGTAAGATTACTCGCTAAGGGAACGCCATAAATCCTAGTTTCCATAAGGGCATGAGAATGACTTCTTCCTACAGGGGATGCTTAATGATTGTATGTATGCTGTGTGGCCCTAAGCGATCTAAATGAGAGCCAAGGACCTAAATATAGTAAGGAATACTTAAGTACAGTAGGGAATTATTATTAATGGTGTGAATTACACACACATATTTAGTATATTGTAAAACAATCTTGTAAACAGTTTTGACTATTGACATGCCCAATACGTTAACAAATGATATATAACTCGAAATAAAGGAAAACGACTGACCAAACCCTTTTAAATATCTGAATTCGCAATTCTTGCCATTTTCAATATAGCCCAATATTTCTTATATAAAATTCTATTGGAGCAGTTCCAAGTTTAAGGTAAAAAGCTTTTATGAAATTGACAACAGGGGAGAGTGCCAAGGTAGGGACGAATATCAATTTTACATTCCCCTTGGAAGCTGCATGTTTGGAAACAACTATCTTTTCAAAGAACGCCAGCATTTTACGAAATAAATTGGAAATGTTAGATTTTAGGGTTTCATAGAGTAGACGAGCTGGCTCATTGTCTGTTATATCGAACAAAGAAGATAAAACTTGTTTGCAGTTTCTTTTATGGGATTCTTTGTGCTGAAAAATTGTTTTATGTTGCCATCCTCTAAAAAAATAAAGTATGATTACTACTATAAGAAAATGACTTTCTTTACAACGTATCGGTCTGAATAAAGTAGTTGTTTTCAATATCTATACCATTATGTGCCGCAATTTAAAACCCCAAACACTTTATCAACATAAGATGGCATTGTTGAGGATAACTGAATATTTTAAATATTGTATATACTTTATTAAATTAAAATCTTATGTTGTACACTACTATTGCAACTGTATCAATCAAGGGGTTCTTTATTTGAGTATTTAGTGGCCGGAAACTTCTCTTTCGGTTTAAAAAACTGTCTGAGTTAACAGCAGTTTGGTTTCTGTCCGGGGCGTTCCATAAAACCTACTTTCTTATGGTGGTTATGTTTCTTCTGCTCTTAAGATTAATGGGATGAATTTTTCGAAGGAAATCGATAGGGGTAACTATCGTGTCTTACTAGCAAACTGGATGGACCTGGGAGTGTCTGGACCTCTCTTATGCTGGATAGCCGATTGTTTGTCTGCTCGTACCCAGATAGTCAGAGTTAACCACGTTCGCTCAACACAGAGTGATATTGAGTCTTCCTCAGAGTTCGCATTTGTGACCTTTGGTATTACGTTTTCATTAATGATATTGTAAACTACTAAAATGCATAAACTACTAAGTAAATATCACCCCGTCCTAAGTTTGAGCTTGAGCAATATTATTTAAGCATTCAAGATAAATTATAAACCACCCGAGCGATCATGCAAGCGATTGTAAATCTTAAACGTGCAACGGTCAGCAAATTTTATTTTATAAATATGCAAGCGAACCATCAGCTCGGGAGACCCTGTGTATCACCCCAAACCTGTTCAACCAGTTCCTTACGTCATACACGTGCGTAGGGTTCAGGGCTCCTAAAATGCAACCAAATTTTCTGGCTAAACCTCGAGTGTCGCAGCACACATGTGCGAGAGCTCACCTAAAAAAGAACAATCAAATAGCTAAGGTTCAATGTAAATTCTGAGTGCAATTATTAAGCCAAAGGTAACCATAAATAAAACATAACACAACTCTTAAAAAACTTTATTATAAAACAGTGACCAAGACCTATAAAAAGTTTAAAGTAGATCTCAACCGAAAAGACATGCGTACCTTAGTAATCTGGTACAGAGTCAATTTATTAAGTTTTTAGTAGTGTGTTAAAGAGAGTGAGTCCTGTAAATCTTAAACGTGCAACGGTCAGCAAATTGTATTATGTAAATATGCAAGCGAGCCATCAGCTCGGAAGATTTTGTGTCTCACCCCAAACCTGTTCAACCAGTTCCTTACATCACACATGTGCGTAGGATTCAGGGCTCCTAACATGCAACCAAATTTTCTAGCTAAACCCCGAGTGTCGCAGCACACATGTGCGAGGGCCCACCTAAAAAAGAACAGTCAAATAGCTAAGGTTCAATGTAAATTCTGAGTGAGATTAAGCCAAAGCTAACCATAAATAAACGCAAGGGCAATTGTGAAAGAAACTAAATCAATTACAGATATTTTTAAAATTATTATACATATATGATTCGAATAATGATGAAAAAGATTTTGATGATGAAAAAGATTTTGATGATGAAGAAGTTTATATCATCCCCAGATCATGTCCATGTTTGAAATAAGAGTCAATTTTGTGTTTATAAGGAACATTGATTCTTAGGATAATTCAGTCGCTGTCAATTCTATACATTAACAGTTATGGATGAGTTTGTAAAAAAGTTACAAGACTTTAGCCAATTAGCCTCATATAATTATTATATGTTGACTTTTAATAGAAAGCCCCCATTTATAATATGGTCTTTCTATAGGGCGAGACCAATCGGGATAAAAACTTCGTAACGGTACGTCGGATCGCTCTGAAACTTATACCTATCGATTTGTAATCGAAAAAAAAAATTTGATTTTTTTCTGTATGTGTGTATGTATGTATTATGTGTGTGTGTATGTGATGAAATCGATTACAGGTCGCAATTTTGAAGATAGCGACTTGAAATTTGGCATGGAGGTAGAGGTCCACAAACCCTGGGAACCTATTGATTTTGGTTACGATCGGTTAATATACAGGGTGTGAAAACGGGACAAGTTTCCGTTTTTTTGGCATTTTTGGCATTAAACAAGGACCAACTTTTAATTTTTTAATGTCAAATGAAATATTCGGTAAAACACGTATTTTTGTTCCTTTGCTCTTTTGCTCTAATTGTTATACAGGGTGTGAAAACAGGAGAAGTTACGGTTTTTTGGCATTTACAGCTCGCAATTTTGAAGATAGCGACTTGAAATTTGGCATAGGGGTAGAGGTCCACAAACCCTCGAAGCCTGTTGATTTTAGTTACGATCGGTTAATATACAGGGTGTGATAACAGGGCAAGTTACAGTTTTTTGCATCTATAGGTCGCAATTTTGAAGATAGCGACCTGAAATTTGGCATAGAGGTAGAGGTCCACAAACGCTCGGAACCTATTGATTTTGGTTACGATCGGTTAATAAACAGAGTGCGAAAACAGGACAAATTACGGTTTTTTGGCTTTTTTGGCATTAAACAAGGACCAAATTTTCTTTTTTTTATGTGAACTGAAAGTATTCGGTAAAACACGTATTTTTGTTCCTTTTCTCTTTTGCTCTAATTGTTATACAGGGTGTGAAAACAGGAAAAGTTACCGTTTTTTGGCATTAAGAGATCGCAATTTTGAAGACACAAGTGGCCATGCCGCTTGTGGTGAGTTTGCAGAAAATTATTCAAAAGGTGTGTAAGCATGTGCTCAACATTTTGAAAATTTCAATGTTTTGCAGTTTGTAGTCGAACTAAAACAATTAGGATTTTTTTGTTGAAGTTGTTAATCTGAAGAAATATATAGAAGATCGAACTGTATTAGATGTGATAAAAGTAGCAGAAGAAGAATTGAAAGAATTTCAATTTGAAGCATTTGTGTAAAAACTGGAGAACTTTGTATTGAAACTGTATTAAAACTTTCTTATGTCGGAAGCCTGATCGCAGTTTTAAGCACTTGCGGGAAATGACACTAAAGCTCAAGATATACTATGGTATGAGAACTATATGCAACTGGCCGAGTATTGTAAAAAGGCTGTACAAGTTTGTACTTGTACTGTATTGGAACTTAATATGTTAAAATTTTATTATAAGAATGTATGTATTAGGAAATGTAGGAAATTAAATTTATATAATAAAACAAAGTTAAGTTATTTTTTTTTATTCATTCAAAAAAATTATTGTACATATAGAATACATTCAAAAGCGCACATATAGGTGGTGAAGAAGGCGGAGTGTTGACCGATTGATAACCGAAGCGTAATTCAACAAGGTTACATTATAAAGTGAAACAACACTCATGCTTATGTCTGTATCTTAATAGTAGAAAAGGAGAGGAAATTTATTAATATTCTACAGGGAGGCACAAACTTATATTATGAAGAGAGATTCCTTAGTAAATCAGAGATAGTGAGTCATCACGGAGGGGTAAATTACATCTTCCGTGAGGACTCACTCTCTTTAACACACTACTGGCCCAAAGTGTTTCTTATAAAATTTGGTATAATAAGCAAATATATAAAAAGTCTTCATCTACTTTCTTTCTACCATTTTTCGGATATGGCAATAAAATTAATAAATTCACAATGTTTAAAATTATCTGGTCTAAATGACTGGGAGTACTGAGTCAAATATAAACAACAGTTTAAACGTAAATATAAGAAATACTTGTTTCATATAAAATAAAAATATGGACAACAATCGTAATCCATGTGACCAGTAAAGTGATTAAATTAAGCGCGACTAACGTAGAATTGGGGAACATTTCAAAGCAAGTAGAGATAGTATCTGCGTTCTGGGGCCACGACCGTGGTGGAGATGCACAGTAGCGAAAATCACCCACGTGGGCTACGGCATGACAGGACAGAGAAGATAGACAGGACAGAGAGGACATACAGGACATACAGGACAGACAGCACAGACAGGATATACAGGACCGACAGACAGTACAGACAGGATAGACAGACAGGACAGACAGACAGAACAGACGGTACAGGCAGACAGGACTGATAATACAAACAAGACAGACAGACAGGATAGACAGACAAGACAGATAGATAGAACAGACAGAACAGACAGACAGGACAGCCTGACAGGACAGACAGACAGACAGGATAGACAGGATAGTCAGGACAAAAATGGCGTAGCCCACGTGGACGATTTTTGCTACTGCGCACCTTTACCGCGGCGGTGTCACCAGAACTCCCATTGTATCCCTACTAACGCAATAGCGAAAGGATGAAAAGCAAATTTAAAAAAAAAATTGTTTCGAAGATTTTATGAATATTTTATAATAAGAACATTGTTGGGCTGATGAATTTTGTAAGTATCTCGGGAAAATCACAGGTCGATACCTTCTGTGTTTCATATTTAACTTTAGATACAAATTTGCGGTACACCTTTCCAGTTGCCAGCAGTTTATATAACTTATGCATTATCCGGGACATGCTTACTTTTCCATTTGATCATATCATCAGTAAACTCTATTAAAAGCAATACCCTTTCATTTGCGTAATTAATATGTTCTCTGAAACAGGACAAAGCTTCCGAATATTAAACTGTATTAATATTCTGACCAATTCTATTCTTTTATATGGTGAATTCGGGAATTGTGTAACAGCGTTATTCGATTGCCCAAAGTCCAAAATCGAATTTCTGCAGCAGCTGTTTATCTCAGCGATTTTAAATTTGATTTCACTCCAATGTCTTTCTTCAATCGAAGCTTATTTTGAGACATAATCCAATAAGCTTTCTATTTGAAGTGGCTCGGAAAAGAGCTAAAGTGTCTTTGTCTCTCTGCCCTGATCATTAAGGTGATAGATAGAAGTTACAAGTTATGTGTTGGATGCGAAAAACTTCTACTAGAAGTTACATTGTAATTTAGGAATCGTTGCAGATATCTATTTTTTGAATAGCTGAAATTTGTAGCAAAATGTACTTTCGTGAAACACGGTTAATTGGATGTGTTTACTTTCGTGGAGCTACTATATCCAGACATTTTATAAATTAAACTTAATCGTATCTGGACATAACACATAGAAGATTCCACCAAGTTCCTAGGAGAAGAAAGATGAATTGCTTATGCGATGATGCAATCGATTATAAAGGATAAAAATTCCATGAACCTGTTGAAATCAAGGATTTGATAATGTTTAAAAGACTCCCTGCCAGATTGCATGATACAGCTCCAGAACAAATAAACACATCTTTATGGTCTGCCAATTGGTATTTATTTTGAAATTATTTCATTAGTCAATTTGTCTAGATTCTATTAACCAGGAATTTTTTTATCCATAATGTTTACAAAGTAACTATTCTATTATAATTTATATCATTGCCTTGGGATTTAGAGAAAAGCTTTGATTATGTTGATGTTTACAGGTTTTTTTTGACTACGTAAAGGGCCCCTCCACTACCGAGGCAGTTTTTGAAGTTGAAAAATCCTACCTTTTTAAATCTAAGCAGTCCCCCATGCCGCCCGTCTTTCTGTTGCTCCATTGTATCTCAGTTGTGTGCGTTTCCTTCTGGAAGTTGCCTATGATAGCGCTCCCTTAGTACAGACAATATCTGATTTGTGTTTATTTTTATTAGCAATATCATTATCATTACTTAGTAAAGTAAGTTAAATTGCTGCACTTCAGACTTGTTTTTTTACTTGCTGCTCTTCAATTAATACATTATCGCATATGTGTTTAATTTCAGGTCTACTTAAGGCAATTCTAAAATTATTTTGTAATTTAAATTAACGACTTTAATAACGTTTAGGTATACTAAATTAAATTTCACTAATTTGTTTTCTTACTAACGTATTGTAACCAAATAATTACTGGATAATATATCGTTCGAGTGGAGTCGAGAAGTGTGAACAGTAGATGATCATGTCCTGGTTATTCGTATTTGTACACCTTAGTGGGCCACAATGGGGCTCTCCGCTGCGCCGCTTGGTCTATGGTGGCTCACATCTATGGTTTCTACTAGGCCAGAGGCTCGATCCTTTAGATGAAATCAAATAGCCTTCTAAGCTGGATAGCTTTTAATTAAGCAAGTGCAATTTCAGAACTTCCAAACACTGTTTGTCTGGTTCTTTCCATTGCTGGACAGTGGCATAAAACATGCTCCATTGTTTATTCGTTCTCCAACTACAAGCGGCATTCCGTTTCTTCGGAAAGCCCTATCTTGTTCATGCTATCTTAGCCGACAATAGCCAGTGTACATACCAACTACAGCCTGTACCTGCTGCGGGCCAAGTTGAAGAAGTTGTTTAGTTCTCAGTCCTGAAGGCAGATTCACTGCCATCTTCGAATGAGATAGGCCCGGTAGCTATCTCCATTTGCCTGCAAATTGCTGTTGTGGTCACCTGGAGAGGGCTTCTTTAACTGTGTTGTAAGCTGTTCCCAGTACTGGCATCAACTCTTTCATTGCCTTCATATTCTGTGTGTTCAGGTATCCAGATCAGTGTAAGTTTATTTGCTCTACCTAGACTGGTGAGTAGTTCCTGGCAATTCCATATTGCCTTGGATAAACAACGGCTAGATTCAAGAGCTTCTAAGTCGCTTGACTGTCCAAGAATATTTTGATTAACTTGTCTTTCCAGTTTCTATCGACGAGCCACGTGCAGTGATATCAATGGCTTTAACCTCTGCCTGAAAAATGGCTGTATGTTTGCTTAGGGAACACATAAGTTCAACCTTACCATTTTCATTTCATGCAACGGCCTCTTACCATCATTGGTCTTGGAGTCGTCAGTGAACCTAGTTCTGAGATGTTCCGAGTATATTGCCCATTCGATCCTCTCTGGTAGGAGGACGTCATATGCATGGTAATAGTTAGTTTTGGTAGGCATAACATCTGATGGTAGACTCAAAACACTGTCCCGCTCATTAGCGTTCTTCAGCTTGTAGGACACCATGATGATAACCTGCGGATTGTGGTTCAGCGTCTGTGTCAATCTATACGCAGCGCATCTGGCCGCTCTCTCCAGTACAATTTGGAGAGGAGGCAGATCTAGAAGACACTCAAGCGCACTCGTGTCTACACACAGGAATAACACTTTGGCTTCCTGGCTTCTGCATGCGCAGAGTACGAGTGCGTTCGTTTACAGGCTTCTAGGACTTCACGCATGGCCCTCTGCTTGCTTTGCTCGCTCCGGGACGCAACCTAACTGAAACTAACCCAACTAACCTATACTAACCCAAATTAAATGAAGCAAACATAGTCTTAAAAGAAAATAAAGATATGCATTACCACCTACGGGAATCGAACCCAAGCCGCTCTCAGGACAAGCAAATACTCTGACCACTACACCACTAGACAGCTTGAAAATAATTCGCTGCACCGTAAAGACATGGGTAATTGAAGTATTGTTTCGACCACTCATCTGCACATGCGGAAGCCAGGAGGCCAAAGTAATATTATTGTGTATAGACGCGTATCTCAAGCGCTGCTGTGGGTGTAGTGGCACCGAACATTAACAATAGATCAGAAGGATCACTTTAAGCCCCACCCCAGCCCTTGCTCCTTCGCGGAACCTGGTGAAATGCTGGTTAACCGCTTTAGCCTCGTGCCACATTTCACCCCCTGTGGTCTAAAGTCTGGCGTCTCGTCTTTGTAAACGCTACACCTGCTGAGAGTGGACCTTCTAGTCGCTTATTAACGCTCGGTGGTAGTGCCGAAGGCGTCATCATGTTCCTGCTGTCTTCAATGTCTTTTACATCTATTGTTTCTGCTTGAAGTCATCTAGAAATGCTGTTATATTTCAACTTTCAGAATATAAGTTAAGTGGCCAGTAAAGCTTACTACTACTTAAAACCTGACCTCTGGGTCTTAGTAAAAAGAAGCTTGATTAATTGTATCCATAAAATATCAGTCAAAGGCCTTTTCCGTCTGTTCTAGAAACTTTAGTTCTCAACATGGAGCTATTCGTTGCTAAAACATTAATACAACTGATATATTTTCCTATCAGAGACACTGCTCGATGGGTTTCATCTCATAAGTCTTCCATTCGCTATGCTTATTGGCAAACTTCCAAACAAATTTTAATTCACGGCAAAATGTTTTGCAAACAAATATGCAGCATATTTAGTCTGAAGCACGGGAGAGATGAAATGTGTCATCTGATTAATGTTTCCATTATTGCTGAATATTGTGAAATAATAAGCTCCTATATGTGTGCCAGCTGTTAAAATGGTCACGTCTATAATTGCTTTTTCCAACAGCATTGTTGCATTGGCTATCAAAGTAGTTTAGTATAAATTCCGCTGCCATTTTTTATTATGTACGTACATATACAAATGATTATTCTATTGCAAGGTATGCACAAATATGAAATCTAATGTTTCACATTTACTCCCTCAAAATTAGCCCTGGTCCGCGCCTCAAATTATCTAGTTATTTAATTAAATTAGTTGAAGCAAACAATTTAATTAAAATTTTGTCGCTTACAAATATAGCCAGCGCATAGTTTGGGCTCCTGAAAATTTGTATTCAAGTCAAGCACCCAATATAGTTGGTAATTGCTTAGACGGGTATAGCCAGTTGATTGTAATTAGATATGAACATTTTAGGACTTCAAAGCTTGTTAAAATTGAACATTGTGTCGGTATTCCTCTGCAAAATTTAATAAACAGAGAGCCAATTTACAAACACGGAGGTCAATAACAATAACATTAGAGCGTGACACTATTTAGCGAATTTTGCTTCTTTGGATGTGAAAATTTAAGTTAGAATATGGCAATTTAAAGCAAAATAATGAATAGGACGCAGACAATCTAAAAACGATGACAATGTTTATGCGAGTACATTTACCATATAAATTACAAAAGAAAAATTGTGCAAATATTAAAAAAAAGATTTTTTCTTAAAATATCAATGTTTAAAAAATCTTATTCACAAATCAGAATCAACAACTATCTTCCAGAAACAATATTGATAAGCTTTATAATATTGACCAATAGAAAAATCACAGTGGTAATTTATTGAGAATTATTCTACTTCTTCTTCTTTTACCTCAATATATACTTGTCCACTCCTGGACGTAGGTTTCTCTCTATCCACTCCTCTCTGTTTTTTGCTGTCCTCATTCACTGCATGCCAGCTATGGTTCAATGGTCTTTCCATCCTTCTCTTGGTTACTCTTGGTCTCTAGTCTGTTAGTTTTTAGTCCATCTATCTTCAGCTTGTCTGGCCACATTCCCTGTCGAATACGAGTTCGTCCTCGTTATCTTTTCCAAACTTTGTTCTCCTATTGATCGATCACTTCGTATTTTATCTCTCAGTGAGATACCTAGCCTAGTTGGTTCGATTGATTTTGAATAAGTATTGTGCGATTTTTAAATATATAACACAGTTTATTGTTGATGGAAAGAGACCTTTGACTGATATTCTATTCATACAATTAGTCAAACTTCTGACAGTAATTACTGGCCACTTACCTTATCTTCTAAAAGTTGAGAAAGAACTGCAATTCCAGATGCGTAAAGCAAAAACAATAGATGTAAGAGACACTGAATGATCTATACGTGGATTTCAATTCCTTAAGAGATCGAAGCATCCGAGTTGGTATTGATGGACATCTCTTTGAGGAATTTAAAATCAATGCCGAAGTTCCTCAAAGGTGTATATTATCTCCCACGCTATTCCTGCTCAATATCAATGATCTCTTAGACAGGGCAAACAATTCTATTTACAGCTTTGCAGACGACAGCACTCTTATATCTTCATTAATGACGCGGACTCCAATGACCGCTGCTCGTTCCCAACGCGAGCGAGAAAATCAGATTGCCGCCATCAATGAAGATATCAATCGCGGAATGAGGTGACACAATGTCCAGTTTAACGCAGGAAAGACTGAAGCAGCTGTCTTCTCAAAAGAAGCAAACACCGCAGGACCTGATTTATCAATGATAGAACACTACTTGCTGGGCATCAACGTAGAAAACAACATGTCTTGGCATAATCACGCATCTTGATGCATCTTCTGTCAAACCATGTATTTAAAAAAAACATCTCTCACAGTTTGAAGGCAGCTTCGAGAAGAAATCGCTCACGTTCACGGAACACGAGGAACTGCCGCAAGAATGAGAAACTTCTACGGGAAGTCGGAGATAGCCTAGTCAAAGGACCGGTAGAAAAAACTTGACTCCTGGTTAGGCGTGTCCAAGGAAATCCGTCAGTAGGACCCTGTGAAACATTAATATATTAATGGTTCTGCATTTAACTCATAACCAAAGAACATTTACAATCAGAGTTATTAATATACCAAGGAAAAACCAGAGAAGAAAAAATTCAATACCTTTACCTGGATGTAAACAATAAATTTAGTAAATTCTTAGATTTGCTAGAGGAGGCATATTTGAAGTGCGTCCCTGAAAAAACTTATAGGTGCAGATCTGATCAACCTCAAAAAGTGACCTGGTTTACTGAGGACCTCAAAACAATGAGGGAACACCTTAAACTATTGGAAGGACTTAAAGGGCAGTATGAAAGTGTAGCTATCGATGAAATCCATAAGGAATTTAGGGTTGTATATAAGAAACAAATACATTTAGCTAAAATCAGGGCAAATGATCATACCATACAAAATTCATCAAACCCTATAAAATCAATGTGGAATAGCATAAACTTGCATCGAGGATTACCAAAATAATCCCCTGGCCATGTCCTTTCGCCCGACACCTTCAATGATTATTTTTCAACAATAGCCCCAAACTTAGTAAAGAATATTCCTATCATAAATAACAACTTCCTTAACAACATAGCAGGATATACACCTGAACCTTTCTCTTTTAATGAAATTTTATTTAATCAGGTGACCAAAATAGTGACGTTAAGCCTGTGTTGTTAAGTATAAAAATATCTACTCTAAATCAGAGCTAATCACGGATATTTTTTAAATCATGTAACAGTCCGATTTTGCCAGTGTAAAATATCTTTAAATTTCATTTTATATGCTGCATTTAGGGAAAAAATGCTGTATTTTGCGGTAAGAATTATTAAAAAAGATGTCAATACCCTTCGGTTAATTAATTCTAAATTTATTGCTTCGATTTGCTGTCAATAAGCTTACAAGCCGCATTTATCAATGTAAATTAATTTTATTCTAAGTATCGGTTAACGATACATTTATATTAGCTTTTACAACACTTTGTGACTATATTTATTTTAGTTAATATGCGAAGCACAGATCGCTTAGGTTTGATGCAATCACTAAAATAGGATATTACCGCTATTAGGATAGCTTAACTTATATTACATTACCGTAGAACGGTCAGCGAACCGATTTATATTTTTAAGAATTTTGTTAATAAAACCCGCTTTTACGCTTCACTAGACTCATCAAATTCATATTTTATTTTCGGTTTGAATACTTCATAACTTTTTGGAACCCCTGGTTGCTGGATTCCAATCACCGGCCGATCATTTCTGAGATCGATTTGGGACATCTGCTTTATATTTAGCTTTCCACCCGGCATGCTGCACTTTTTGTAACATTCGGTTGTTGGTTCCGAGTAATAGGAATGGGCTATTTCTCATAATTGCAGCTGTCAATTTAAATTTTTAAAAGTTTATCGTTTTGTTGGGGAATATTATCTAGTATTTCTTGAACCATTTAATTTCAGCGCGTTAATTGTGGCTCCTGCCGTCGTTTCACCATCATAATAAACGAGAACTGAGTCGTTTATTATTCAAGGAATAATTTTAAATTATTCCTTGTATCAAATCACTTGGCATATTTCAGCCCATTACTACTTCTTGATCTGACGAAGTTTTTTTAATCTCGTAGAAGGAGAAAGGCAAATTGACGGAAACGAATAGAGAGCTCTTCTAAGAATACCTTTTAAGGCGAGAAGGTTTGCTGTTAGTGCAGTCATAGGGACTCAACATTTAGTATTGTGATTTAATTCTACCCATTCTTTGGGGATATATTGTGGTTTCTCTTTGTGTTTTGACACAACCGATTTATCGGGAGTTAACAGCTGCACTAGGTAAGCATTTTCTCTGGAATTAATTTTTTCCCCTATTGCTTGTGAAGCACGCGAACGACGTCATGACGCTAATGGTCTTTTCCCTTATTTCTAGAGGCTTTCCAAGTTCGCCGTATAAGACCGAGACCGTCGACTTTCTAGCAACCCTCACACACGTTTGAGGTAATTATTGCTTCAGTTTTTTTGTCTGAATTTACGATTTAATTGCCTTATCTGTGTTAGCCATTTTTTTGTACAATGTCCACCATTTGCATTTTATGGGTTATCTTATCTACTCCATTTTAGCAAATCTAAATTTTTATTTTAATGTAACTTTAGTTTTGTTCATATGGGAAAGTTTATAATTTCTTTTAGGGATTATTCCATAATGGATAATTTTTTTTGGGGGAATTTGCTTTATAAAGATAATATATTTATGCAAGGGGGGGCTTTACTTTTCTTCATTAAAGTAAGGGGGCTTTGTCTAATGCGTATTGGGTTATTGCAGGGTTCAATTAGCGGGCCACAGTCCAATTATAGGGCCATCACCTCTAATACCGGGCTACTAGTTCTAATTCAGGGCTACCAGTCCAATTACCGGACCACCACCTCTAATACCAGGCTACACTAGAGGCAATTGTATCGCCGAGTCCTCTGCGGGTTCTACTCTCGGGGCCAGTGCCATAGTAGTACCAACAGGTGCCCGGCGCCTCCACCAGAGTTGGACGGATCTAAAGGGTATCATACAGAAGCTTAAGTTTAGTTAGGTATTCATTTATTTTTCTGGTCCATTGATAATCATTTCTTTTAATATTTAAATATAAATCCAGTCTTTTCGGCCGAGCTGTTAGAGAGATTAATTTGATTTGTTCATTTATTTTCCTGACCGATTGATATAATCGTTCTTATTTCTTTAATATAAATCAACCATTGACCGCCCAGCTCTAAGATAGCTCTCATTAATTTTATTTTTCATTTATTCACTTGTTTATCGGACCAATTAATATAATCGCTCTGAATTTTCTCTTATTTTAATATAAATCAAGCATTGACAGTCGAGCTATAAGATAGTTTTCAATAATTTTATTCTTTTTTTATTAATTTATCGAGTTGATTCATATAATTATCATGGTCATTTATCAATACATATTATTATTGGTATATTTATAATTGGTGCAGCTACTAGCGCATGCATACATATATGTAATTAGCTTAGGTGACATCAAAGTAATCACTTCGGTTCGTAGTGTTTAGTGTATTTAATTGTAAGGCATACAGTACCGAGTGTTAACAACAGAATTGGTCTCCGTACAATCATCATATTGTACCAATTATTAGTTAAACTTAATAGTCATTTGACATTCTTTTGTCTTTAACTTGCCGTTTTACCGTAGTATTGTTGCTGTGTTTTCCAAAAAAAAACTTAGTAGCAAATAGATTGTTCATTAAATTATATATTGTGTTTTCTTGTTTTCTTGTTAAGTTGAGATTGAGTACCTTTAAATTTAATAAGCCGGCCTAGCCACCCTGCACAACACCTGCGGAGCTTTTTCAGTTTAGTTGGGAAGAACTTGTGGCGCTCCAACGACCCCACTACCGGGGCCGGGCATTTGCAATACGGCTCTCCAGGGCTAGGTTTCCTTTTAATTAAAAAAGAAAGAATTACTTTTAACCTCAATAAGAAAAACGTGTTGCAATTATATATGTCAGGATGAATGATCATTGAGCTAATCCGTAAGGTTACACTTTAAAAATTGCCAAAGTTCGAGGAAGTATTTATTTTGTTTAAAAACCAACCTAAATTACCAGAATGAACCCAAAATTAAACAGCAGTTAAGCAACTAACCCAAATTAACCGAAATCATTGCACTCTTATTACCACAAATATGTCAAATTAACCCAGGATTAAATCTGACGCATTCACAGGTAGTCCCCTAAAGCTACTCTTCACTAAACTACCATTTGGACATTTTTGCGGGCTTTGGTCATTTGGGAAATTTTTATTTAGGTTTGAACATACCCTTTGCTATTGCTTCTTCAATTCTATTAATTTTTTTGCCTCAATAATGTTTAATTAAATTATTGTTTATTTTACGAAACCACTTTTGGAATTATTTACGCTTTCCTGTACATCCGGAAAACAATCATGACCTACACCGGTTTACTCTAAATATGCGTTTGCTCTTCGGCATAACTGTAAACAAGGTGTAATTCGGAACACACTCCAATAATTTTGACTAATGGCATTTAGCATAATGTTTTCCAATTCTCTTGCAATGGTTATTTTGGTAAGATAAAGCAATAAATGCATTAAAATTTTACCATTTGTGAATACCTAAATAACAAAATTAGAACATTTTGTTGTATTTAATTGATTTTATACAAATAATTTACAATGCAACAGATGCAAGAGTACATAAAAACATAAAGTTAAATGCCATTTGTCAAAATTATGGAGTGCGTTCCGAATTACACCTTATGAGGATGTGACTCACGACCCCGTTTCTATGATTAGCTGATAAATACAGCTTGCAAGGAGCATTCTCACGCCTAACGAGTCCTGGGCTTGCGCGCGCATCACAAACACATTTCTGACAAATAGATACAGCGCCCTCTCCATAACAGAAAGTGGTGATAGATGTCTTTATGGTCCAGAGATTGCTTCCAGTGAGCCTCGTAGTTCAGTGGTTAGATGCTGTGTTTGATGCGGTGGCCCGAGTTCGATTCCAGTGGCAAGAAATGTTTTTTTATGTTATGTTTGTAGAAAGTTTTTTTCTTGATTTTGGGCATGTCTTGGGTTAGTTTGCGTTAGTTTTGTTTGGTTGCGCCTCGGAGCGAGCGAAGCAAGCGGAGAGCATTGCATGAAGTGAAAAAAAATGTAAAATGTAAACATTAAACAACGCATCTGTTTGTGATGAGAGAACTCGTCTGCTTCTTGCAAGCTGTCTGTAACCGCTAGTGTTTCTATGCCCTTTCGTTTTCCCGCCATTTTATGTTTAAAATCCCAACAAGAATTTTAATAAAATATTTTTGGTACATATTTTTTTCATAAACTTCTTCTTCATTAAGGTTCTTTACTTTTCTAAGAGCACTTGACTTGTGTCTACATCCGTTTTAATTGCAATATTCCGCCTCTTAAATTCGTAGCTTATTAAAATAAACATGATTAGCAATATCTTCACGTAATGAATATTATAATGAGTTGAAAATATAAAAGTTTCTGCTTTTCAATTAAATGTCGGGTTTACGCCCCAGAATTCTGGTGCTAACGAGACTATTAAACTGCACAAAGGGCATCCAATTAATTATGAAGCACGTTCGAGGCGGAATTCATTCAATTTGGCCGCAAATGAATTCGTAAAGTGACCAGATAGCAATTGGTAATGATGATTTGCATGCGATTTATTATCGCAATTTGTATTTCGTTACAATTTAGAAAATTTCGATATATCTGGGAATAACAAATGTGAAATCAAAGATGTTGAAATTAAAAGGCACCTCCAGGAAAATGGGATCTGCTTTGGAGAACAACGAGAACTTTTAAAGTTCAAGATTGTCTGGTAAATGGAAAACATAGAACGACCAGAGATGCATTCAAAGTTATGGCAACGTTTCCTAAACCCATTTAGCAAACTTACCAATAGATGCGAACTGCAGCCAGTAACATAGTGGAGAGCTAGGTTCATGGATTTTTCGATACACTTGAATAGTTATTAGGCGCCACCTAGTTAACTGAGACTCAACTTGGAAAAATTCACAATGTTATTAAATTCTGAAAGTAATTTTGGGAGTAGCTTTCCAATAAGATGTAATATTTTCAAAAAATAAATACTTTATTCTTTCCCTACTAGGTGGGTTTCACATAACTTAACAAAACAAAACCTTTTATAGGCAGCCTTCATGACATTGACACTGGTTAGGGTCGAAATACATTAACATAACAAAAACACCATAAAATAATGACCCTAATTATTTCAACCAGTCCATGAGGCACCTCGAAAAGGCTTCACAAAAGATGTTGACCTCTCTACTCCTCGCCGGTCTAGGGCATAAAACGGAAAACCCGTATCTCTCACGGAACGAATCACAACACCTTGTCCTTGACTCCGAAACATTGTCGTCAACTTAACTTATTTGAAATAGCGAGCCCAAGCGCATGAGGAATCATCAACGTCACAGCTCGGTTAATCGAACTTCTGCTCTAGACCATATTCGTCAAGCAGCAAGTAAATACGCCTTAAAAATCTGTAGCGAACCGTTACTTGGGAACGTCGATAGATAGAACCTGTCTAACAGTCAAAATCATATGTACCTGACACTCAATATAAATGAAAATTAAACTACCAAATCTCCTCGAAAGTCGAAGAAAACAGAAAGAAATAATACACCGAAACATAATTAGACAAATGAATTACAAAATACATTAGATGACTCTTATGATCTTTAAATGGGTTGAGGTAGGTATTGCAAAGATTTGGCTTAAAATAATAAACAAACTCAATACTACAATTGTGTCGAACAAAATGTTAAGTTTCATTAACTTTTATATCAAATAAAAGCTTGAGAACAAAGAAGTTCAAACATTGAAATCCACAAAGACAACTGTGTATTCCCACCGATGAGCAACTACCCGTCACTCCGGCGAAGAATGGGTTCGTAAAATAAGACAAAAGTAGTATTTAAAATCGGCTTAACAGCATAAAAACACTCCGGCTGTCGACTCTCTCAAAATTATTAACAATACATCTGACCTGTCAAAAAACTGACAGAACGCAACATTTTTCCGGTAAACAGCAGGTTTGCTTCTTTGCGGTGTTACCTTACTAACCCAAACTATCAACTATGTTATTTTTTGGTGGTAAAATAATTGGCAAACAGAAGTTTTTAGTGTCTTGTCGGTTACAAATTCTAGATTTCAATCTCAAAAGTCCATCTTCATCATAACACGGATCCAAGCATTTTATTCTGTCATCAGTAGAATCAAAAGATTCCATTTGTATATGTTTTAAAATGAACTTTTCAGCTCTATCCAGCTCTTCTACTGTTAAATCTCCGCTTTTCTTCTTAGCATTTCTACAGTTAAAACTAAATCGGTGAATCCAGGCTATCATCCTGACCAAATTTGAAAATTTACTAAAATGATTAAAATGCCACAAATCCTCTCTTTCAACGTTAATAAGTGTTCTAACAGCTAGTTTTCTTATATCTTCGATAACTTCCTCTTCATTGACCAAGAAATTCTCAGAGGGCCAATCTTTGATATTCCAACGCAGTCGAGCAGGACCCTCCCACCATTTTGACTCCAGAAGTTGTTTTGGGGAACAACCACGAGATGCAAGATCTGCGGGATTCCAGGCCTGGAATATGACGCCACTGGGCTGCAGAAGTCAACATTCTAGTTTCAGATACTCTGTTGTGTACAAAAGTACCCCACTCCTCGTTTGGTCGAATCCAAGATATGACTGTCGTCGAATCACTCCAAAAATAACTGTCATAGCCTTCAGTCATATTTTTTACAGTTTGTGCAAATAGCCTAGCTCCAATAGTTCCAGCCAATAGCTCTAGACGTGGGATGGTCAATTTTCTTATGGGAGCCACTCTGCTAGCAAATGTACCGATACTTCGCCTGCTCGCACAACCCTACTGTAAACAACTGCTGCATACGCGCCCTGTGAAGCATCCACAAAGGTGTGTAAGGTCACTTCTTCTATATTTCTTCCTTGAAGGCTTGCCCATCGTGGAATCTCAATTTTCAGAAGGTTTGGCAAACTTTCAGCCCAGGTTCTAAATCGTTTCGATATATCCTCATCAAGTTCAGCATCCCAAGATATTTTTGCTTGCCACAGCTCCTGTAACCACAACTTCGGCAATAAGGTTACAGGGGAAGTGAAACCAATGGGGTCAAATACTTTTTGCGCAATAGAAAGGATCTTCCTTTTTGTCACAATCATATCACTTACATCTAGTTTACATGATTCTGGGTTAGTGGTTAAAACATCTCTGCTGGGATACCAAATCAAACCAAGGACAGATACGTAATCTTCACTCTTAGCAGTGATATTTTTGGAAAACTCCCAGCCTCGTAGCTCAAACTGTGCTTTAGCCATCACGCAAACCGATTCCCTAATAAAAGTAATCAAATGTTCACAATCGGGTACGCTAGTGACACAGTTATCAACATAGAAACTATTGGCTAGTTTTTCTATAGTTTCCTTAGAGTACTCAGATTCTGCAAGAGAGCAATATTTTAAACCAATTGGACAAATGATATTCTATAGTCGCACCAAGCAGAAAAGGACTACAGTTCACACCAAAAACAACCCTATTATGTCGATAAACAATCTGATCACCTTGTTCATTTGTCCACAAAAATTTCAGAAATCGTCGGTCTTCAGTGCAAATGCCGATTTGCAAAAAAGCCTTTTTTATGTCAGATATAACACCTATTTTGTTTTCACGAAATCTAATCAACAATGAAGGAATAAGCTCGATTAAGTTCGGTCCCTTCTCGAGGCACTGATTTAATGAAGGCATATCTTTTTCTCGAGCAGACGCATCAAATACCGGACGAACAGCTGTGGTAGAGCCCTCTTTTATCACCGGTCGATGTGGAAGAAAATGACCTTCGATGCTGTCTTCAGTTTTCTCAATGATGTTTAAAGATTCCCATTCTTTAAAAACCCCATCGTAAACTGCAAGCATGTTATTGGCCTGTAACCTTTTATGACACGTTTCCAACCTCTTCTGAGAAACACCGTAGGATGACTTTCCAACCATGGTAACTTAACTTCATATCTGCCTTCCTTGTTTACAGTGATGGTATCCAAAAATACTTCTTTTGCAGCAAGCGCCATCTCTTCCTTCGACCTTTTCTCTGCGGGTTCTTGGATGCCAAGGATATCTAGCTGCCACAAATTTGTGATTGATGAATTAACTAACAGTGACCATGGAATGAGAGCTTTTAGTAGGAACCTTTCCTTCAATTGTCCACCCAAGATAAGTTTCGTTAGCCACCAATCCAAATCTCAGAACATGTCGTTTTCCAGTATACAATAAACCAATTACATCTGCGCCCAATAAGACCTCTATTTCGCCATGAACACTGCTATCGGCACCGTCTATAGATATTCTAATAAGTCCGCTCACTCGAGCGTGCCGCGGAAAATTTTCCTCCTGCCTGCGCCAATCCCTCACCCATCGGCATTGACATTGACGTGTGTCAATGTCACGGCTTAGCCGTGACTCAGTTTTCGCAAGTACTTTCGCGGTCGGACGGTGTGAATTTATTTTTACGGAATAGTTTTCGCACGATTTACGCTATACGCTATTAAAAAAAATATATATGGTTAAGATGGCTAAGGGTAGTTTTTCTTATTGTACTGTTGATGACTGTTATGTAACTACACGTAATCTCTCCTTCATTCTCTCTTATGGAATTGGTAAAGAATTATTAAATTTTTATGAGACGAAGTGAATGAAGCTAACCGAAAGTTGATTGGATGACTAACCCAAACCAACAAAATCTATTAAAATTGATTATAACGTATCGGAACCGGTTCAAATGACTAAAATAAGTAAGGCTAAATGAAACTAACCGAAAGTTGATTGGATGAATAACCCAAACAAACCAAATATATTAAAATTTGTTATAGCGTATCGGAACCGGATCAAATGACTAAAATAAGTTAAGACTATGTGAAACTAACCGAAAGTTAATTAGACGACTAACCAAAACAAACCAAATGTATTAAAATTGATTATAACGTATCGGAACCGGTTCAATGTCTCAAATAAGATGAGACTAAGTGATTTGACGACTAACCCAAACCAACCGAATCTATTAAAATTGATTATAACCTAGCGGAACCGGTTGAATTCACTAAAATAAGTCGGGAACTTAGTGAAACTAACTGAAAGTTGATTCGGGGACTAACCCAAATTAACCAAATCTATTAAAATTGATTATAACGTATCGGAACCGATTTAAATGTCTAAAATAAATTGAGACTAAGTGAAATTAACCGAAAGTTGATTCGACGACTAACCCAATCTTACCAAATCTATAAAAATTGATTATAACCTATCGGACAGGTTGATATGACTAAAATGAGTTGAGAGAAAGTGAAACTAACTGAAAGCTGATTCGGCGACTAACCCAAAGTAACCAAATCTATTAAAATTAGTTATAGCATATCGGATCCTGATCAAATGACTAAACTAAATCGAGACAAAGTGAACCTAACCGAAAGTTGATTCGACGACTAACCCAATCTAACCAAATCTATTAAAATTCATTGTAACCTACCGGAACCGGTTGAAATGACTAAAATAAGTTGAGACAAAGTGAAACTATGTGAAAGTTGGTTAGACGACTAACGAAAACTAACCAAATGTATTAAAATTGATTATAACATATCGGAAATGGTTCAAATGTCTCAAGTGAGTTGAGATTAAGTGAAACTAACCGGAAGTTGATTCGATGACTAACCCAAACTAACCAAATCCATCAATCCTAACCCAATCTAACCAAATCTATTAAAATTGATAATAACCTATCGAAACCGGTTGATATGACTAAAATGAGTTGAGACAAAGTGAAACAAACTGAAAGTTGATTCGGCGACTAACCCAAACTAACCAAATCTATTAAAATTGGTTATAGCATATCGGATCCTGATCAAATGACTAAAATAAGTCGAGACAAAGTGAACCTAACCGAAAGTTGATTCGAGGACTAAACCAATCTAACCAGATCTATTAAAATTGATTGTAACCTACCGGAACCTGTTGAAATGACTAAAATAAGTTAAGACAAAGTGAAACTATCTGAAAGTTGATTAGACGACTAACCGAAACTAACCAAATGTATTAAAATTGATTATAACGTATCGGAACCGGTTCAAATGACTCAAGTAAGTTGAGAATAAGTGAAGCTAACCGGAAGTGGATTCGATGACTAACCCAAACTAACCAAATCTATTAAATTTGACTATAACCTAGCGGAACCGGTTGAATTCACTAAAATAAGTCGAGACAAAGTGAAACTAACTGAAAGTTGATTCGGCGACTAACCCATACTACCCAAATCTATTAAAATTGGTTATATCATATCGGAACCTGATCAATAAGTTGACTAAGTGAAACTAACAGAAAGTTGATTAGACGATTAACCAAAACTAAACAAATGTGTGAAAATTGATTATAAAAACGTCTCGAAACCGGTTCATATAAATAAAATGAGTTGAAACTTGAGAAGTATTTATTTCAATCACGTGTCCTGTGCTATTCGCTACGCGCGCGTCAGTATCCCATATTAAGCAAACATAATCGAAACTAACTTTAATGAATCAAACAAGCGCATTGATACGGGGGCGCTACACGCTTGACCAACCCTGCCTAACACTAAACTAAAATTAACCCCAACTAACAAATATAACCAAAAAAATAAAATAAAACATGTCACCGACGGGAATCGAACCCGGGCCGTAGTATCACAAGCACAAAAGCTGATCCCTAAACGCAACTGCGCATGATTGCAAATAGTTATACCGCAGACGCTAGACGCTTGTATAAAAACGCAAGGAATATAAGGAAACAAAATACCTATAGTCAGCAAGAGAAATAATCATCCCCTTTTCGACCTTTAATATAGAGCAATGAATAATATCAATTCTTATCAGCTTATATACGTGATAGAAGTGACTACTTCGTTAGCGAGTCTCAACTTATTTTACTTTTTTGAGCCGGTTCCGGTACATTATAATCAATTTTAATGGGTTTGGTTAGTTTTGGTTAGTCGTCTAATCAAATTTCAGTTAGTTTCACTTAGTCTCAACTTATTTTAGTCATTCGGTTCCGATACGTTATAATCAACTTGAATAGATTTGATTAGTTGTCTAATCAACTTTACTTTAATTTCACTTAGTCTCAACTTATTTTAGTCATTTGAGTCGGTTCCGATACGTTATAATCAATGTTAATAGATTTGGTTAGTTTGGGTTAGTCTCAACTTATTTTAGTCATTTGATGCGATTCCGATACGCTATAACCAATTTTAATAGATTTGGTTACTTTGGGTTAGTCGCCGAATCAACTTTCAGTTAGTTTCACTTAGTCTCATCTTATTATAGACATTTGAACTTTCGATACGTTATAATCAATATTAATACATTTAGTTAGTCGTCTAATCAACATTCGGTTGCTTTGTCTCAACTTATTTTAGTCATTTGATCAGGTTTCGATATGCTCTAACCAATTTTAATAGTTTTGGTTATTTTGGGTTAGTCATCGAATCAACTTCCGGTTAGTTTCACTTAATCTCAACTTATTTTAGACATCTGAACCGGTTCCGATACGATATAATCAATTTTAATACATTTGGTTAGATGGTTAGTCTTAGTTAGTCGTGTAATGAACTTTCGGTTAGTTTCACTTAGTCTCAACTTATTTTAGTTATTTGAGTCGGTTCCGATACGTTATAATCAATTTTAATAGATTTGGTTAGTTTGGGTTAGTCGTCGAATCAACTATCGGTTGGTTTCACTTAATCTCACTTATTTTAATCATTTGAACCGGTACCGATATATTATAGTCTAAGATTTGGTTAGTTTGGGTGAGTAGCCGAATCAGCTTTCGGTTAGTTTCACTTAGTCTCAACTCGTTTTAGTCATTTGAAGTAGTTCCGATGCGTCATAATCAATTTTAATAGATTTGGGTTAGTCGTCCAATCAACTTTCGGTTAGTTTCACTTCGTCTCATAAAAATTGATTAATCCTTTACCAATTCCATAAAAGAGAAAGAGAGAGAGTCATATGCTTTATCTCTCTTGCGAGACGAAAATTCCAAAACGTGTCGTTACATGCATGGCTTTGAAAAACCACTTTCATGAATTCAAAGAATATCAAAATAGCGTAAAATTTGTGGATTCCTAATATTTACCTTCGCCCAAATTATGTATATAAGTTGAGTTATATATGAGTATAAGTGAGTTTGATCGCTGTTTTAACCACTAATTAAGAATGGAAAAACCCTAGATGGAAAACACTTTTAATGCTTGGGTTAAGTTATGGGTGTGGAACAGGTTAGTTGGTGTTTTCATTTTTTTTAAAGACGACATCCACTGTGACAACGCATTTGTCATATTAATAACAAAATGTAATAAAATATCGATACCTATCGATAGCCGAAAATATCAGGTTAAAATTATTCCATTGTCGCTATTTTCCTGTTATATTTTGTAACTTGTGTTCGTAATTAAACAATACAAGTTGTACCTACTGGTATTTTTATCCATATCGTAGATAATATTTCGTTTATTATTTACTTATTTATTATAATACTAAGTAACTATTAAAAAGTAGTATCATTAATGAGCTATAAATGAGACAGATAATGTCAGTAGTTGTTCATAACAAATAAATATTCCAAACATTAATACGTAATCATATTCATATCATTTATTTCTAATAGAACGCTCCCCGTATAAAAATAATCGAGCGGCAGTTCATATTGATCGTACACCGTAGCTGCACCCATTCGTTTACTGTACAGTGGCCGAGAGTGTTCAAGGTCAACGGCAGTATTTTCCACGGCATGCTGGAGTGAGCGGACTTATTAGAATATCTATAGACGGTGCTATCGGAAACTTGTATTCCATTTTTTTCTAATTCGTGTATCCATGGCCCATAAAATACAGGGGCGACCTCATTATAAATATAATCTTGATCTAAAACTTCAATAGTCTTACTATAATTACCGTTAAAAATAGAAATATCATAACAATTATGGGTATATTCTGCTTCAGTGCCACCAAAAAGACAATGTGCAATTTTTTCAATCCGTTTGGACCTCAAATCTAGTGACACCGCAGTAGATTTCAGAATATTCGAGCGCTGTGACCCGATATCTAAAAGAGCCCTAACTTGCTAACCCAAACTAACCCAAACTACCATTTGGTCCTCTAACCTTGAGACGTAGGATCTGAAGGAAAACATGCATATTGGTGTGATTGGCAAGAGCTTGGTCTCTCGTTAGATTTTCTGGAGAATTCTGGGTTTGTAATAAAGTTTCCTTTTTACCAGACAATTTTTCACACATCAGTATCACGTGTGAATTTCCACAAAGACAACATTTTAAATGTACGCGACATTTACTAGAAATATGTCCTAACTTTAAACATTTAAAACACGCCTTATTTTTAGTCAAAATATTTTTCTTTTCCTCTAACGTCATATTCTGCGCTTTAAAACAATCAACGCTCTCATGCAATCCAGAACAGAAAATACACTTTACAATGTCAGTATTAATTAATCCGGCCGCAGTGCTTCTATGAGCCTTTGTTTCAATTTTTGAAGCTCCAGCTCCTCGCGGATATTTAATTTTATCACTACCGTGCGTAATTCTAAGCTCCTCGAGATGGTTTACTAAACCGAAGCCTTCACTAGCTAGGTCAATTCGTTGTTCGTTTTCAACTTCGGTACGCAAAAATCTCATAAGGTTTGTTAATCTTATCTCGAGCGTGTCAGCAGCAATCGCCGACGATGGACCGTCGTTATTTATTGATATATTACAAAACAATGATCTTTGCCAAACTCTCAGAAGCTCTTGCGGTAAACATGATTCGATTAACGGATATAATAAAGCAGCATATTTATCAGATTTAATGCCAAGAGTACTAAGTGCTCTTAATTGTGTCTCAATATCATCATAAAGCCTAGATAAATGCAAGTTTTGTTGCGAGACCGCGTTATTTAGGACCAATTTTAATATTTCTCGAACGTAAACCTCAATCTGTAAGTCCTCTCGGCCGAATGTCGCGATTAAACATTCGATTATTTGTGCATAGTTCGCACCTACGACGGGAAAACTTTCTACAATTTGACGCGCGCGACTACCGGGAACTGTCGCTTGAAGCAAATATTCAATTTTATCGCAGTCCTCGATTTCTATATCGGTATGAATTTTTCTAAATTGCGACCAAAATGATAACCAGTCCCGAATATTGCCATCAAATTGTTTAAATTGGATTTGCGGTAATAAAAATTTACGCTTACCACTAATCACCTGGATATTTGCTGAACGTTGTATTCCATGGGAACTCTGGGAACTGCTGTCATCTTCTTCAGGCTTCCTACCAAACAACTCTTCTGTTTTGAGACGTATTTCGGTGAATCTTCTTACATATGCATCGCAGCTCTCCATATCCGACAGTAACTGATCCTCGGTGTCTCCATTTTCTAACAAACCACTGTAAATTTCGTTATCACAGACACGTAGTTCGTCATATTTTGGTTTCAAACATTCTCAAACGATATCCGCGTCTCGACGTACGAATGGAACCTTTTGCAGCAGTTGTTCTAACTCGTTTGCGGTTTTCGTGAAACTACACCGCAGTACTTTCCGATATTTCTTTTTCGACTCTTAATCAGCCATTTTTGCGAGTCACGACCTCGAAGCGATAAAACGTTTC